>CAUYSK010115943.1:0-56640 GCA_963575035.1 Avahi laniger
CCATGATGGGATTAGTGGCCTTATAAGAAGAGAGTGAAAAACCATAGCTCTGTCTCTCTCCACCATGTAAGCACAACAAGAAAGAAGGCAGCTGTCTGCAAATCAGGAAGAGAGCCCTTACTGGGGAACAAAATTAGGCAGTACCTTGCCTTTGGATTTCTCAGCCTCCAGAACTGTGAGAAATAAATTCCTGCTGTTTAAGCCATCCAGTCTGTGGTATTTTGTTATGGCAGCTCAGGCAGACTAAGACAGAAACCAATTAAGTTTCTGTATTAGGAATAAACACACTAATTTTTAAAAGTAAAAAATGTAGTTAAACTAGATCCAATTTCTTCCTCTTAGAAAAGCACAACTTTTATAAAGTGTTGAAATCAACCAGTCATTCATTCATTCAAAAATTTTATTTGAGCACCTCTATGCCAAGCTTGGAATGAAGAACACTTGGCTCTGACTCTGGAGTCTACCGGAAGAGGTATATCTGTAAATACATAATTACTTTCGGAGGGCAGGGCTTGTATCTGTTTTTCTCACCAATTTATCCACATTGTCTAATGGGGACAGAGGGCATTCAATTTTAGTTGAGCCTTGAGCAACATGGGTTTCAACTGTGTGGGTGCTCTTACACATGGAGTTTTTTCAACACAATACGAATTGAAAATCCAATATTAGTGGAAGGCAAAACCCAGGAATATGGAGGGCTGGCTTTTCCTATACTCGGTTCCACAGGGATGACTTCAGGATTTGAGTATGTGGGGATTTTGATATGGGGAAGGGGGCTGGAACCAATCCCAGTGTATGTGGCGGGATGACTGTACTACTTTTGAATCAGTGGGGAGGATGAATCATACAGAACTTCAGTGAGGAGGCGAATTTTAGCTGATTTTAATCTCTTAAGTAGACTTTTCTAGAAATAAAAATAGCGAGAAGTGTGATACAGAGCCTGAGCAGGATTTTTCATCTGATTTCATGTCCTTTATTTGACACTGGTTTCATCTTATTATATTATAACTTGAGATACTCAGTGCTCATATGGTAAGCCACACTTTTTAACTGTAGTCACAGGATCCTAGAAATGGAACTGGAAATAGAGCTCTCTGCTCTCTAAATTAAAAAAAAAATTGATACTTTGATCAAGAGGAAGAGAAGGGAGTAAATTTTTTTAAAAAGACTATTTACATTTATTACATTCCTTTACATTTATTGCCTCATTTAATACAACTCTGAAGAGATGTTGTTATTCCCATTTTAGAGATGAGAAAACTGAGGCTCAGAAAGATTGAACAACTTGTCCAAAGTTGTGTACCTATTAACGGGTGGAGCCTGGACTTGAGTCTAGTTGTTTCTGACTGCCAAGTTCCACAGTCTCCAAAGCACGTGCTTTTTTCCACTCCTTACTAGTAGGGTTCAGTGCAATACTTAGGCAGTCAGTTACATTCCTGTGGTCTTACTATCTGCCATGAATACCTGGGCTTTAATGAGCACAATGGAAACACAAGAAATGTTATCTCCAAGTTTTTCCTAATTCCCTGGAAATCCATTTGTGATAAAGCTTAGTGTGATGTATTTGATAGTGTAACTCATCCCAGTTTTGCCAAATAAAGGAGAGGAAGTTTGGAGAATGGGTAACAGGAGGAACGAGGGTAGAGGAGTGGAGAGGAAGAAGGAGAGAGAGAGAGAGAGAAGAGAGAGAGAAAGAAAGAGAAAAGATAGTTGTTAGGGAGTTGCTGGAAGGAGAATGAAGTTTTCCAGGAAGGGCACCACTGTTGGAAAAAAGCCAGTAATAAGCAACAACGGCATGCAAGGCTGAAGAGAGTTTAACATTGTATTGAAACATAAAACTCACATAAAGTTGATGTTGCATATAAAGATACACTGGGCTTTATCTTGCGGACTTCTGAGCACCAAGGCAGACCAGTTGGGAGGAGCTGGGCTGGAACAGGGATTTCCTGGAGAGCAGTAGAAGTTCAAAGAGTGTTTCCTTGTTCTATCAGGTTCCCACACAGTCGTCCAGCATAGCTGAGAAAAATAAATTGGTTCACACTAATAACTACTTTAAGTGTTCTCTATTTGTGGAATTTTATTTTATAAGGTACTTTTGACTATGTTGTATTCTAGAAATCATTGTTAATGGTAGAATTCAACTCTGTGATAGGCCAATTTGAGTTAACGCATGTGCGACTTTAAAATCATAGCACAAAGGCAGCTCCTACTCTTTTGCAGATACAGATGGCCCTGCCTGTGTTCTGGAATACTGCTCCTCAGCGGAAATGCTGCATCGCAGTGAGGTTTTTTGTACTATCACCTTCCTGTAGTGCATCCCCCGGGAGAGGTGGGAAAGTGAGTTAGATAGAAGCTTACAGAAACCGAGAAGAGAGGAGCAGTCATTACGACAAGGAGAATCTCTTTGAGAGTAAGACGAGAGACATAGGCCATGTGCAGAACCCCTGGGCAGAGTGAGGGCACACAGATGCTCCCCACGAGTCAGGTTCACGGGAGGATTAGACGGCTCAGGCTCATTTTTCCAGGGTCGTGACTGTTGAGAAGGATGTATTTCACCTTCTATGTAAGAAGCATTCCTAGAAATATGAAAGTGTTACCTGTAACTGTCTCCGAGTGGGGGACAGAAGATGCCACATGAAGAGGGCCTCTCTTCAGTGTCATGAGGACTCTGCATCTGTGTCATGTCTCCTTTTTCTGTCTACATCATAACAGGAGAACTGGATCAGGAGAGCCAGTCTAACTCATTTTGACAGGCTCTCCAGGGTTTGGGTGGAAAACAGTCTTTGTGTTGGTGAGGTTACAGAAGCAAGGATTAATCATACCTCAGAGCTGTGCATCTTTTTTTACCAGCAGGACTATTCTCTGATAGTCTCTCTCTCTCTCTCTCTCACACACACACACACACACACACACACACACACACACATTTTTCTCTCAACCCCCTTCTTGGGGTCTTGCTGATATCCTTTCATTTGAGTTTTCAGTCTGACTATTGACTGATTCTCTTTCTGTTTTGCACAGGCATAAGGCTGAGGTTTTCTTTAATTGACAATTATCTATCAGTAGATGGAATATTAGAAATGGACTGGGAGATAGCCTATCCCTGCCACACATTTAGTTTCAGATAATCTTATCTGCATCCAGCCCCTGACATTTGCTGCTTCCTAGAAACTTAAATTGGTTTATTTTCTGGCTTTTATTTTTTCACCTGAAATAAAATCCTTTTCCTATGTGATAACCAGCTCCTGGGAAGTGGTAAATGTGACCATATCCATCAACTCCTTGATACAGAAGATAGAGAAAAAAGAAATGATGTGACTTGATTGAGTTACTATTTTTTTCCTCTTCAGCTTCTAATAGGTCTATGGAAGCATTTAATGAACCTGCATGGATTTTGAAAAGGACCTCACAGAGATAGAATGGAAATAAAAGAGGAGTTGAAAATGTCAAATTCAGCTTCCTTGTTTACAGGTCTTTAGCTTGAGATGGCTTCTTGCAGCCACTTAGGTCAGAGGAGGAGGACTCTGGCAGAAAGCTCTGACAAACCCACACTGAGGAATGCTCTTTGATAAAGTGGCAGCCAAAGTGCTGCCCCTGGTTATCCTGACGCACATAGTAGAAGGCAGGGATTTGACAAGGGGAGGGTGTTTTCATGTTTGTACCCCTGGCTTGTGGACTTTTGGCACCCCGCATCGGTCTGGTACACATTCCAGCTCTGATGCAGTACCGATCTCACCCTGGGCCCAGTGGGGCTGGGGCAGCGTGTTACCAGCTTCGGCTTTGCATCCAAGCTCAGAGGAGCTGACAGCACCACGAACACAGGTGACAGCTCTTTCTTCACAGCTGATGACAGGGCAGAACCCCCTGCTGGCCACCCTGTGGAGTACAACTATGCATTGTGAGCTCCAGCACCCAGGGATTGCTTGGTTGAGCCGTTGACCTGCAGGGCTTGAGTGCCTTGCATTGCTGACATTTCCCAGGTTTGTGGTCAGATGCCTCCTGGTTTTAGATTAGTATTTTATGGACACTGTTTTTGGGCCTTTTAAGTTTCAAAGGACATCGATAGTGGGCTGTGTGACCTTTTCCTCCAAGCTGCCTCATTTCATGTCTTTGGCAGCTCATTTTGATTTTTCCTTCTCTTATTCTCTACCTTCCTTTCCCTACCCACCTCCTAATTTGGGTTCTTCTGTTATCTTCTCATGAATGACACTGCTTTTTTCAGTAGAAATAAATAATGCACAATTTCCTTTTTGTAAATAATACATGCTCAAACTAAGATAAAATTTTTTTCACATCAAATGGGTAATGTGTAGTAGCAAGGTTTGAGGGAGGCACATCTCACACAAGTAGTGTGAAACCCCAATCATCAGGCTTGTGAACCACAAAGAGATAAATGAGATAAAACTTTTTTGAAACATGTAAAAGTAGAAAGGAAAAATTTTAAAAATCCATTCCATCAAAAAATGACCCTCTCCTTCATTAATCTTTTTACTGGCGAGAGCTGATGTTGGCATTTCATTCATAAAAATAGGCACGTCAAATACCACAGGCAAGGGCAGCTTTGCAACCAGGGAGACAGTGGGCACCGTGGAATGAGTGTAGACTGATCTGGGTTGGAAACCCAGAACAACCACATCCTGTCTATGACTTTGGGCAATGTCCTCTTTGGGCCTCAGTGAGTAAAGTAGGAGTAATAAAATATGTTTCCTGGGAGTAAATGTTAGATTTAAAGCTATGCAAGGGCAACCTTTTACAGGGAAAATGTTCAACAAATGTTTGGTGCAATGAAATACGATTTAAAAATGGGAAAAATGTCTTTGGGCTTAAAGTGAAGTACAGGCTAAGGGGGCACTTAGGGCTGGGGTGAGGGAGGGGTGTGAGGAAGAAGCCAGTTGGGCAGAGGAATTTCCAGAGCACATCTGGATTCCACCCAGGAGGCTCATTTTGCTGCTGCAAAGATTCTGAGTTTGGAGCCCCAACGTTGCTTTGCCTGAGAAATCCTCCCTGACCAACCTTCCCTGGAGGAGCAGGGAACTCCTCCTGCTCCATTCCTGCAGCAATTTGTGGCTTTATCAGTGAATTTATCACATTATAAAATCATTTAAAAATATTGATATCTGGATTCTTCACATGCCTGTGAATTTATCCAGCGTAGGGATAACATCACACTCATCTTTGTATCCTTGGAGGTGCCCAGCACAGGGATTGTAAGATGTCAGTGTAGATGGATGTGTCCATGAGTAATGCGCATTATCATCAGTGCAAATGAAGCTTTGCTGACTCAGAATGCTTCAAGGCAGTGGGAATATGTGTGTGGGTTTCTTTTTGCAAGGGGTTTTAGGGAGAGACTTTGGTGCAGCAAAAAGAAAGGAGGACAGACTCTGGAAAGGAGAGATGCTATATTCTGATTAGTTGAATTTTCTATATATTTAAAGTACACACAAACATCCCTTTGGTTTCAGCCCTCATTCAGTGTTTCTGAATAACTATAGGGATTTTCAATCCTTCTCAAATGTTTCCACTGCAAAATACCCCAAGGCAAAGGAGAGTGACCACCAGGCTAGTTGGGTGGGGAAAGTGGGGACTGGGGTCAAAACCTGAAACTGCTACAGCAAGCCCACCATATTTAAGAGTTTTAAAATTTATGGACACATTGCACATCATAGTATGTTCAATGTTGTTTTTATACCAAATTATGTTTTAGGCTACTTGCCTTTCTTTTACATCGTTTCCCTCTTCAAATCTCTGAGTAAAATTGAACTTTAGGAAAATGTGCCATGTTTGTACCTTTGCTCGGTGCGCCTCCTGACCTGCACCCACACACCACTATGTGGCCCTAGGGAAGTGCGGGCCGGGAACCCCAGTATGTGGTGCACTTTCCATCGTAGTCAATGCAGGTACACTCATGCGCTGGTCAATGATGGACCCAGTGCTCCCATAGGATTATAATGGAGTTGGAAAATTCCTATTGTCTAGTGACTTTGTAGCTATTGTAATGTCAGAAGACAATGCATTACTCACCTGTTTGTGAGTAGTGACTGAGATGCTGATGTAAACAAACGTACTGTGCTGTGAGTCATAAAAGTAATAATATATACAATTATGTACGGTACATAATACTTGATAGTAAATGACTATTTACTGGTTTCGGTATTTACTTTTATTTATTTATTTATTTTGAGACAGAGTCTCACTCTTTTTGCCCGGGTTAGAGTGCCATGGCGTCAGCCTGGCTCACAGCAACCTCAAACTCCTGGGCTCAAAGCAATCCTTCTGTCTCAGCCTCCCGAGTAGCTGGGACTACAGGCACGTGCCACCATGCCCGGCTAATTTTTTTTTATATGTATATATTTTTAGTTGTTTGGCTAATTTCTTTCTATGTTTTAGGAGAGATGGGGTCTCCCTCTTGCTCAGGCTGGTTTTGAACTCCTGAGCTCAAACTATCCGCCCACCTCTGCCTCCCAGAGTGCTAGGATTACAGGCGTGAGCCACGGCGCCCAGCCTAGGCTTTTACTTTTAATCATTATTTTTGGGTGTACTTCTTCTACTTCTAAAAAAAAGTTAACAGTAAAACAACTTCAGGGAGGTCCTTCAGGAGGCATTCCAGAAGAAGACATTGTTATCATAGGGAATGATAGCTCCATGCGTGTCACTGCCCCTGGAGACCTTCCAGTGGGACAAGATGTAGAGGCAGAAGACATTGATATTGATGATCTTGATCCTGTGTAGGCCTGGGCTAAGGTGTGTGTTTGTGTTTTAATTTTTAAAAGTTTAAAAAGTATAAAACAAAACAATTCTAAAAATAGAAAAAAGCTTATAGAATAAGGATACGGATTTTGAGATCAAGATGGTCTAGTAGACACAGGTAGTATGTGCCTCCTCCACAGACAGGAACCAGAACAGTAAGCAAATTCTCAAATTTTGAGCAGATCACAGAGGAGAAAATGCTAGGATTCACCAGGGAAGTGATGGAAGCACCAAAAGTGGGTAAGGAGAGGGTTTAGGGCAACTCGCGTGGTCAGGGACCAGCTAACAGCCAGGAGAAGCTCCCGGCTTTGGTGAAGCAGTAACAGAAGCCCCTGGGACTCCTCTTACAGATGAGGTTTCACGATCTTGGCTACAAGAGAACCCCCCAATCCATGTAGGTCTCAGGTCTAACATAGGGAGCTGCTTGGAGGCTGCTTAGAGACATTTTTCCAGAAAGGGAACTCATACACAATCCCATAGGCATCTGAGCTGAGAGCAGCTTGAGCCAGGTGCCATTATGAGAGCCTAGACGCCAGGGAACTGTGGACACACACTGTGTGGCTCTAAGGAGGGCTAGAGGAACCCAGGTGCTCCCATGAACCCCTGAGAAGGTCCCCACCACCCTTCTGAGACTGAGACATCGGTGGACAGCATTTTGCAGTTTTTCACTCATGCTGCCTGCCTGGGTGGGGCCCCAGCCTTTTTGGTTGCAGGTCCAAGGTGCCATTTTGAGGGTTTGACACTGGGCTGTGCCCTGCCCTCAGGCTGGGTTTGGGCTTGATGTTGCTGCAGCCCCTACATGGCTGGGGCAGTGCAGAGAAACCAGGCTTTTCGGCATGCATCTTGGACAGTGCTCACCATCCTGTAGCCAGCTGCTATAGTACTAATCCTTTTTTTTTTGAGACAGAGTAGCACTATGTTGCCCGAACTAGAGTGCTGTGGTGTCAGCCTAGTTCACAGCAATCTCAAACTCCTGGGCTCAAGCAATCCTTCTGCCTCAGCCTCCCAAGTAGCTGGGACTACAGGCATGTGCCACCATGCCCAGCTAATTTTTCTATATATATATTTTTAGTTGTCCAGATCATTTCTTTCTATTTTTTTTGGTAGAGACTGGGTCTCGCTCTTGCTCAGGCTGGTCTTGAACTCCTGACCTTGAGCGATCCACCTGCCTGGCCTCCCAGATGCTAGGATTATAGGCGTGAGCCACCGCGCCAGGCCCTAGTACTAATCCTTGAGCAAACTGCATTCCCAACAGTTTCCTGCTGATGCAGCCTGCCTGAGAAGGGCCTCACCATCTTTGGTCACAGGCCCAGGACTCCATTTTGGGAGTTTTTTTTTTTTTTTTTTTGAGACAGAATCTAGCTCTGTTGCCCGGACAGAGAACACAGCTGCAGCCTGAGTTGGCAGGGCCCCCGCTGTGACATGGCAGCCCATGGGGAGCGGGTGCTGAGCAGGAGTCAGACACACATCTACAGCCTCACTAGCCTCCTGGCACCTCCCTCCCCACTCTCTCCACCTTCCCCTCACTTCCTGAACTGGGCTATTGGTTATGAAACCTCTTTTGTTAATATCCACTAGATAGATTTGAATAAAATAATAAAATAGCCAGACATAAACCTAAAGGTTCCACTGAAGATGACCTCACTGGATTACAACTTATTCAGAGCAGCAAGCCCCTGCACGAAGCCGGCAGGGTGGGTGAGAGGAAGTTCCACCTGGGTTCAGACAGTGCTTTCAATTGACTGCAATCCTCAGTCCTGGCTCATGCCCCAGAACACAAGGCAAGGCTGCTCTCTCTGGCCATCTATGATCTCTGCTTTTTCTATATAGAAAATCCAAGTGCAAAGAATAATACATATGTGTTTGAAATTTTGCCCAGTGTAATCTCTGCCTTCCGCCCTGACGTCATGTCATACCAGTCTCCCCTAACCCACTCTGACCCCTCACTGTTCCACTAATAGGCCATGCACCTTCCTGGCTTAGGCCTTTGCACCTGCTGTTCCCCCTGTCTGGCATGCTCCTCCTCCTGGTCTCTGCACGGCTGTCTCTGTCGTATTCATCCTGAATGTCTTGTCTTGCCCTAAATGTCATACGAGATGAAGACAGAAGGCAGGAGTAAAATGTAACATGGCCTCACGTGTTCTGAGTTCATATGTATGTATACAAATGCCCAGGAAGAGGTCTGGAAGGTTACACACAAAGTTGATAGCAGTGTTGAGTCAGGAAGGGAACTGAAATTGAGGCTATCAAAGGGAATGTTAGCTTAGTATTTAAATTTTTATAAGGAGCATGCATTAATGTATTGCTTATATAACTAAATGTATAACTAAAATTAATTTGAAATTCCAGACCTGAAAAGGGGCAGGGAAGGATGAGGCTGCTGTGGTTGGGATCTGAGCGGGGGACCCAGGATGGGAGAGGATGATGAGTCTAGGGTGAAGACTGGGTGGGGGAGTTGTGGCAAATAGGTAACTAGGAGGGGTCAGAGCAGGATGGCTTTGAAAGTTAGGCAGCAGCCTTGTTGTCATTGGCATTTTAATTTCTTGGGCAGAAGAATCATGCCATATGAAATGTTTGTGAATGCAAGAAATATATAATTTAATAAATGCATATTGACTTGATTTGGAAAAAGAAAAATCATTAGGTGATTGTGGAATTTGCACTGTGTCCAAACTACTAACACATGGTATGTATCTCAAGCAGAAAACCTTGGGTTTAAGGGTTAATGTTGTTTGTTCTTTACTCCCAGATCTTCAGTGGCTGGGGATTGATAACTTCTCAGGAGAAATTTTGGCCCCGGAGAACCCTAAAATGACCACAGTGTAGTGTTCCCCAAGCTGGGTTCCCTGGGACACTAGTCTTTGAGAGAGACAGGGCCGTGTGGTCAAATCTGTATGGAAAGGCAGCATGCTACACTCCCCTCTTGGACGATCATACTGTATTTTGAAATATTAAAGCCTCTGAGAAGTCCTGCAAGAAAGAAGTTCAGAAGTCAGGTGGGTTCCAGGGGAGGTATGGTTAGTGGTCAACGATGACATAAAAAATTGGTTCCAGATATTTTTATATCAATTTCAAACTAAGGATGGTTCTTTTTATGGTCACAAGATGGCTGCCAGTGACAAGTGGGGCCTCACGCTTCCTTATTCATGTTCAAAAGAGGGAAGGAAGAGTGAGGGAACTTCTCCAACCATGTGCTACAAGTCTTTCCCTTCAGTTTGATTGGGCCAACTCAAGCTATGATGGTCACCAGAAGAGTGCTATGTACTGATTTACTCAGACTAACCAGATCCACCCGCTAAAGCTGGAGACGAAGTTAGCTTCCCTGAAGAACATGACTGTGTGGAGGAGGAATGGAGACTTGGAAAAAGGGTCAGGATTTTGTTAGGAAGGAGGAAAGTGGGACGAGAGCATGCCATATGACGCATGTAATGGTAAGAGAAGCAACGCCAGTCTGTAGCTTACGGACACAGCAGATAAAGCTGGGAGGCCCCAAGTGTGTGAGCAGCAGGTGGCTGTGGTCAGCAGGAAGGGAGGGACAGTGCCAGCCCCGTGCACCAAGACGGGCCGGAGGAGAAAGGGTGCCCGACAAAGCCACTGGCTGCTGCTTTCAACTGTGGCTCAGGACTTTATTTATATTTTGAAAACTTGAGGGTTTATTCAAAATTCTGTCACGTACGGAGTGGTTTAGAATTTTGGAGAATTTGGAAAAGAATTAAAATGCTGCTGAACTTTAAAGAGAACTAAATAAAGCACAAAGCAGCAGGAAGTGCTGTGTGCAGAATAAGGATGGGGTTCTCTTCTCCTCGAGGGTGCCAGGCATGAAAAGTGCCAAATGGCAATTTATTTTCTTTATATAAGTTTCCCCTGAAATATTTGTCTATCAAGGCTGTCAGAAGTGAACACACTTGCAAAATGAGTGACTAACTTAATTTGAGGACTGCAAGTGTTTTCCTTATCTCTCTCAACATAGCTGTTTTCTCTAGGAGTGAGTAAATGTTAGGGCAGAGCCCTTTGGTAGCTCAGATACCTATCCTTAACTCACCAAGTAAGACACTTAAAAGTGTTTATTCTGAAAACCGGTATTTCAGCTCAGTCTTTTCTAATGTGATATAGAAAACTGAGGTTTCATTGTAGCAATTATCCAAATAACAGCTAGCAACTATATGTCTGTGTACTTATTCATATTCTATACATATTGGGATATACATGATTGGAATGAATACATAAATAAATATATAGAATGTTTAGAGAGGGGTTGGTGAATTTGCGGGGAAGAATTTTCTTTATGGGGGTGTTAAAACCTAACTTTACATTCTAAGTCTACCCCCCATGCATGTATAAATCAAAATTTAAAATAAATTAAATCATTTTTGAAAGGATTGGGAAAACTTGCTCATAAAGAAATTCACTTGGTAAATTATTTTACCAAGTGAATATACATTCATTTTTCTTTTATATAATCTCCATATATTGGCCTTGCTTATAGGAGTAGCATTCCTGATACAGCTGTTTCATTTTGAAAAACTGCAAGAAGTCTTGAAGTTTGCAGTCAATTTGGAAGGCAGCACTATTCCTAGCTCTTAACAAATGCACACCATTTTTAGGACACCTGTAGGTTAAGGAGAATTAGAAGGAGTCGGAGATCACTGTGTTTTGAGGCAGTGCATCTGTTCTTTACAAACATAAAATTCAGTTCTGATGAAATGAGCATTAGGCTTCTCTGTATGGCTCCCCTTGAACTGTAGATGTTAACATCTTGTTGGACAGAGAATAAGGAGAAATGACAGCAGACATTAATGTGACACAAGGACTTGGACTTGTAGGGTAGTGGTGAGGTCTGAAACAAACACATGAAGCTGAGTTAAATCATGAGTAGGGAAAAAAGCAGGCAATTTGGAGCCCAAAAGAATTTATTCTTATTTTGGATGAAGGTGGGGTTGGCAGTAGAGGGGTGCTATGGTATCAATGTTGTGTCTTCCCAAAATTCACATGTTGAAACCTAATCTCCAATGCAGTAGCACTGAGAGATGAGTCCTTTAGGAAGTGGTAGGTCGTGGGTGCTTTTATAGAAGAGGCCCAAGGGAGCTTGTTTGCCCCTTCTGCCAGGTGAGGATACATAGGAGGTGCCATATTCGAGGAACAGGCCCTCAGCCTCAGACACTGAATCTGCTGGCATCTTGATCTTGGATTTCCAGCCTCTAGAACTGTGAACAATAAATTTCTGTTGTTTATAAATTACCTAGTCTAAGGTATTTTGTTATAGCAGCATGAACAGACTAAGGCACAGTTTTTCAACTACACAAATGTTCTCTTCTCAAAGATTATTCTATATCTCTATAAGGCCTGTGTATTGCAGACATTATATATTATCCCAAATAAGAATCTGTTAGAGTCTGTGAGGTGCTCTTACTAACAGTTTATTATCTTCCTTGAGTATATTGGGGCATAAAAACATGTTGACAATACTCTAAAAATATAAAGATTCTATTAAGGTTTGAGGGGAACAGAACATTGTCTGTTTCTGTACTCTACTTTGAGATAGAACTAGAACTTTTGTAATGGGATTAGATGGAACCCTTAATATTCTTTGAAACCCTGAAGGCAAGAAGCAGAGTCTGGGGTTCAATGGGCAATAGCAATTTAAAAATTGTCAGCACCTTTTCTGTTTTCCTAGCGATGGAAGTCTGACTTGACTTTTGAAGGAAGATTGTTCCTTTAACAACAAAAGCAACACTTCAATAGGCCTTCTGGTTATGTAACGATAAAGGCAAGAAACTATTCTGAGACAGGAAGATTTAATGCAACCAGAAGCTAAATTGCTTCTGTTTAAAGTAAATGTTTGTAGTAAACCGTGAAGGTTGTCTTCAACTTGGAGGAAGAGCAGAATATTTTGGTTGGGATAGGGGCATAAGATGGTTTTTTCCACTTGAAAGGAACCCTGGAAAGGAGATTTGGGAAATGAGCTCTGGGTAGGGGACTTGGCAAAAGGCGGCAAGTCAGGGGTTAAGGAGAGAGGGTGATACCAGGAGTTAGTGAAGCTTGGCCTGTGGACCTGGGCAGCTGTATGTGACATTCATCTAATGGTACCTGCTCAGTGCTGTCATGGGTATTGACAGAACTTGTGGTGGTGCCCAGCCTTCAGGACACCACCACAAGCTGAAACAGAGTCTCGCTCTATTGCCCGGGCTAGAGTGCCGTGGCATCAGCCTAGCTCTCAGCAACCTCCGTCTCCAGGGCTCAAGCAATCCTCCTGCCTCAGCCTCCTGAGTAGCTGGGACTACAGGTGTGTACCACCACGCCTGGATAATTTTTTTCTATTTTTAGTTGTCCAGCTAATTTTTTCTATTTTTAGTAGTTAGTAGAGATGGGGTCTCATCCCTGCTCGGGCTGGTCTGGAACTCCAGACCCTCAAGAGATCCTCCTGCCTTGGCCCCCCAGACTGCTAGGATTATAGGCGTGAGCCACCGCGCCCAGCCCCTCAGTGAGATTTCATTTACTGTTCTTGCCCGGTTGCTGAGACAGCATTGACAAAGTGTGTCCCGGCAACACAAGTCCAAAGAGTGAGCAGAGGGGTAGCATGTACATTTTCTTTTTTTTGTCATCCCCAGAGACAGAATCTTTGCTTCAACACTACCTCTAGCCACAGAGAAAAGGGATTTTGGCCTCATCTCAATCTAGGGCTTGTCTCTCTGAATCCTAATTTCCTGCCTAGCTCAACCTTTCCCGGATCATTGGCAGTGGTAACATCCATGCCCTTCAGGGGGAGCCCCTCTCTCACTTAAGGCAATACAGTTGGACTCAGAGACCCCAATTAGAAAAATCAAAGAAAGTGACATCCCTAAGCAGACAAACACCCTAAATGGACAAAATGAGTTACTGGTTGGCTGGCAATAGCCTTTGGTTGTGTTTTTCAACTGGAGAGTTATTCTGTCTAACCAAGGTTATTCTGTCTAACCAAGCAGGGGATTCCTCCTTCTTCCTCTACCCTGGCCAGTAGGGGGCAATGCCCTGGTGAGCCTCATTTTTCCCTTGGTGGCTTGTCCAAGTGGATTGTGAGGGAGTTAGGTGGGCCATTTTTCTTCCAGTCTTGCTTTATCTGTAATAAAGATGGTATTTTGTGCTCTATCTCTGCCTTTGCCATTTTATTTCTTAATTGGTTCAAGACCCAGAAAGGAAAAGAGGAAATCTATTTATTAGGCTCTCTCAAAACTCCACAAGTTCTGTTAATGACTTACTCTATAAATTGGGGAAAACTACTTTGTACCTCTATTTCTTCATTTATAAACTGGAGATGTATCAATGGTTATTGGATAAGGGTTTTAAAAAGAAGTGCTGTAAGTGATTGACTGAAAGATGTTAATTGCTGGCCCCATCCCCCTGGTAATATAATCGTTATTTGTCAACATTTTTAAAATCTTACCCGAGAAACTTGCTGCTGTGACACATTGATTCATTTTGGCTGGCACCATATGCTCTCTTCTGCTGTGAGCAGTATAATTGCTCTTAGTCATTAATATCGAGCACCCAGGGCTAATTTGTGGGGAAAGACTCCAGTGCTTCTGACCAAAGTCCAACTTGTCTGTCAGTTCACTCCTGTGGACCAGGGCCAGGCCCTCAGTCTGCCTCTCCCTCCCATCCTGGGGATCAGGCACAATCAGGCTAGGTACTCAGCTCTGCTTTTTCATGGCTACCAATAAGGGCAAGCCTTTTATTTCTGCAAGAAGAAC
Source organism: Avahi laniger (assembly GCA_963575035.1). Taxonomy (NCBI): domain Eukaryota; kingdom Metazoa; phylum Chordata; class Mammalia; order Primates; family Indriidae; genus Avahi; species Avahi laniger. The sequence goes on from CAUYSK010115943.1 coordinate 14,475, forward strand.
TTTGCCTGAGTCTCAGAATGAGATCACTTTTTGGATCTTTGTACATTTGGTATGCCGTTCTCACTACTGGTTGATTTGGGTTCTAATCCTAGCTCAGCCCCTCAGAAGTTTGACTTAACCTCTCTGAGATGCCATTTCTTCATCTGTATATGGGGCAGATACCTACTTTGCAGCGTATTGTGAAGATTTAACTTAATTAGCTGGGTAAGTGAAGCATTTAGTGCCAGGCATGGCTGATACTAAGTGCTCAACAAGTGGCAGTGATTATTTTCCCTGGAATGCCTATTCTTTGCTCACAGAGCAATCATGAAGACTAATTATTATTTTAACTTTTTCCACATGCATTTCTAGTTCTCTAGAAGATTGCTCTTCAAACAGCAGGTATTTATGATTGACAGAGAAAACATGTATTTCTAATAAAACATCCTGCATGCTAAAGCATCCAAACATGCAAGACTTAGGTTCATTCTTGCTGGGGTTAGGTTCACTGTGGAAGGAATGAATGTAGGCAGGGTCTTTGTTGGAGGAAGTTCAGGAAAGCCAGGTTTGGTGGAGAATGCCATGTTAAAAGTGAATTCCCAAGTGTGAACACTCCTTAATACAAATAAATTTAAAATAGTTTAGTCTGTTGTGGAGATGAGGAAACTTAGGCAAAGAGACTATTTCAGTAAATAGTCTCAGTAAATATATTTCAGTAAATATATTTCAGTAAATGGGATCAGTTGGCAATTTGCTTGTGTGTGTGTGTCTGGGTGGGGGAATGTCAGGTTCCAGATGACAATCTGTGTCTGAGGTACTTGGCTGGGGACGGGATGGCAGTACGGAAATATAAAAATATTCTGGGCTCTCTCTTAGTAAGTTAATGAGCAGGTAAATAATTACAAATGCAGTTGGGGAGTTACAAAAACATATTAATACATCTGAAAAGCAGTAGCCTAGGATGCATGCCAGATTGGCCATCCTGACAATGAACACTTGGGATTCTGAGCAGGGGTCATCACTTCTCAATGGGTCACTTCTGGCCACACATGCCAGGTGTGTTCCTCCTCAGGGCTCTTTGCACTTGATGTCCTCACTGCTTGGACGGCTCTTCTCCAGATGTCTGCATGACTCTCTCCCTCATCTGCTCAGCTCTCTGCTCACATGTCCTCTTGCTCAGTGAGGCCTTCTCTGACCACTGTACTTAAGATAACAGCCTTCTCTTCTCCCCTCATACTTCTTCCCTGATGAATTTTTCTCCTTTACCACCAACTGCATGGTATGTATTTTCTCATTTATTTGTTTATTGTCTGTCTTCTCCAGTGGCATGTAGATTTATGAGCATTGGATTTTTGGTTTTTTTGGCCTATGTTCTATTTCCAGCTCCCAGAACAGTTTCTGGCACACAGCAGGGGCTCAATACATATTTGTTGAATGAATGGTAGCTTTCCATGCTCTTTCTGTTATTTTTATAGAACCCTGCAAACTGGTTATTATTTGCATTTTAGAGATGAAGCAGCTAAGAAATGGAGAGGTTAAGTACCGTCCATAGTCATAAAAGCTATTAAGTGGTAGAGATAGGATTTGAATCTGGCCTTTAATTTCTCCCTGAGCCCCAGGTTCATAGATGACTACCTGCTTGATGGGATAGTAGAGATAGCATATGAAACTTACGTGCCTGTGGTATCATAGGAAGATATTTGGTCTTTGTCCCTGGTTCCTGGCACAGAGATCCTAAACTGCTTAGAATTTCCTGACTGATAAGGGTTATTGAGCATCTTTTGTCTTGTCAAGCCCCTAGATAGTTTCAGGATGGGGATGGTGACCAGAAAGACAAAGCCTTAGTTAAAAGCTTGGAACTTCTAATTAAAGCTAATTAAGAGGGGGCTAGAGATTGAGCTAATCACCAATGGCCAGTGATTTAATCAATCATGACTACATAATGAAAATTCCATAAAGCTCCCTAAACAGTAGAGTTCAGAGAGCTTCTGAGTGGGTGAACACATCCACATGCCAGGAGGGTGGGGCACTCCAGCTCCACAAGGGACAGACGATCCTGTGCATAGGACTTTTCTGGACCTCACCCTAGGTACCTCTTCATATGTCTGTCTGTACCCTTTATAAGGAACTCATGAACATAAGTAAAATGGTTTTCCAAGTTCTGTGAGCCATTCTAGCAAATTATCAAAGCAGAGGAGGGGTAATGAGCACCCCTGATTTATAGCTGGTTGTTTAGAATTACAGGTGACTTGATGCTTGTGACTGGCATCCCAAGTGAGGGCAGTCTCTTGGGCCTTAGCCAGTAAATCTGTGAAGTATGATGCTAACTCTGGGTAGTTGATGTCAGAATTGAATTGAATTATAGGACACTTAGTTGGTGTCAGAAAATCGGAAAAATGGTGTTGGAAAAGACACCACGCATTTGGTGTCAGGAGAAAAAAACCTCAATGCTCAAGATAAAACTTGTAGATTCTCAGCTACAGCCCCTCTGTTTTCCCCCATTTCAATAAATGTACCTCCACCCATCCAGCTGTTCAAGCCTAAAACATTAGAACCATTGTCAATTCCTTCCTTTTATTCATCTCCTCCATCTGGTCTATCAATAAGTCTAGTCAATCCTGCTTCCAAAATAATCCCTGATCCAGCCCCCTCTTCCCCAGTACTGCCATCATCTTGCATCCGGATTATTCTAATAGTCTCCTAAGTCAGCCTGCCTTCCCGCTTACCCTGTAATTCATTCTCCATATCAAGAATAAAAACAGCAAGAGGCTGTGCACTGCTCATGCTGGGGACATGAACAGGGCTCCTACATTCTTGGTGCTGCTCCTCGGGTGCTGGCAGAGTCCTTTATGGTGTTGCTTTCTCTGCAAGGACATCATCATTCCAACTTCTTGCATTGCACTGGCATCTAACTTCAGGCTGTTGGGGAAACCTCCAGAACTTCCAGCCAAATTATCCTTTTTAGATAATCCCTGTGACTTATGCCTTACTAACACAGGAGAGTCCCATCTGCACAATCGAGGTGCTTCTCGATTGCTCCTGCACCATCGCAAAATGCAAAATAAATTCATATAAAATTATTATTCAGAAGCTAATTGTTTAATCTGCTATAAATTATTTTCTCTAGCTACAGCTGTGGTTGCATTTTGCATTCATTTTACAAATCCCTAAGGACTGACTAGCTTCAGTGCCTTAATTCTTTGTACTGTAGGATTGGACAGGGGTCATTCTGGGCTTTCAGGGGAATTCTACTAAAGACAGCAGTCTGGTTGATCCACATGCTGTCTGCTTCGGATGAGGAAGAACAGATGAAAAGAACACAAAGGACAGCAGAGAGTTGCTGAATTCCTCCTGCTGGCTTCTCTTACATGTGATCCTGCAGGCAGCTAACCAGTGCTAAGGAGTATGCTCTGGGCGGGGCACATGGAATGTCCTGGAAGTGACAAGTGGTAATGCCTCCCATCTGGAGAACGCCTCGCCCATAGAGCCCTACTGGTTTCAAAATGTTCTTCCACATATTGTGACGTTTGAGTCTTGCCACAACCTGACATGACACTGGCAGGTGGTGAGGGCAAAGTCATTATCTCCATTCAAAACTGCAGAGAGTTGTGGCTTAGAGAGTTGGGAATTTGTCCATGGTCACATAGGTGGTAATAGTCTGAACCTGGGCTTGAACACAGGTCTACACACTCTAATTTCCTTTCTATTATTTCAAGAATGGAAAAAAGATTTCTTCTTGTGAGGCAAATTTGATGGATTAACAGTGGTTTTCTGGAGTGGTAAGTTCAGAAATGGTTTGAGGCCATCGCTGGTCTCTGTGGGAAAGAATGTTATGATTGACTGGTGACATCTGCCACCAGTGAGGGAGGGAAAGGGTGGCATAGTGCTGTCTAGTTACTTTGCATCCTCTGCCCTTCTCCCCTTTCTTTGTATTTTCTTTTTCTGGACCAGGGATTAAGAGACTAAGAAATACCACCCATGAGGCTTAAATATACTACTCTTTTCTGTCCTGACTTTGCTGTGGATATCTTTTCTGTTCTGATTACAGATGACTCAGGCAACTACACACGTCCCTGTGCCTGTGGCTTCTTTGACGGAGGAGTTTAATGTGTTTTCTTCCCTCTGAGAAACAGCAATAGTAGAAGCCAATCACAGTTACGTATATGAAAGAGTGGACAAAGTTGATCTATTAGGCATTACAATTGGATTCTTGGGTGCCAATCTAAATACTGTGCAGATGTAACTAAGAATGTAGAAGTTGCAGGCACATCTCCTCTTGAAGTGCGCTTTGAGGAACTGTGGCATACCGATTGCATAGGTGTCATCAGCAAAGTTCTTCTCTATGCATTCCCAAGTCTGCACGGAGTAGTATAGACCTGAGGCATTCCCCTCACTTTAGTCACTAAAAAAAGTAAAAAAAAGTAAATTTCAGTCACTTAAAAAAAGTAAATTACAACTAAAGCAAAGCCACTTAGGGAGAAGCACCCTGTGTTTGAAGTTCTTCCCAGTGAATTTCTCAGTGGACTTCTACCAACTCTTCCATTCTAGCTCCATCTCTCATTAGTCCATGATCAACCAGGTTGAATTTTTTCCCTTGTACTTCTGGCTTTTACTTCTTTGCCTAGAAGCTCACATCCTACAATGTACTTATTGTCCACGTGCCCTGCCTCCGTATGTTGACACCATCTCCCTCATGAAGCTTTTCCTAAACATCCAACAGGGTGGGATTTCTCCTTTTTTTGAATGGTACCTGCCATCATCCCTGCCCAGCATTTTGCTTACAGGAGTTTTTGTATTCTGCCTTACATTCGTTGTTGAGCGAGCGCTCCCACAGGAGTTTTTTGAGGCGGCGTCCTTTGATCATCTTTTCTCCGTTACCTAGTATGATGCCTAGGCCAGAGTAGAAACACAGAAAGTATTTGTTGAATGGACAGACTCCTTTACAGTGCCCAATCCAGCAAGTCTTGTTTCCTTCAGGCTTTTTATATCTGAGTAATTTACTGAGAAAGTGCCTGTCCATGAACCGCTTGCACTGTAGGTAGCAGTTGGTAAGAAAGCAAGAGTCTAGACAAGGCATGATAACAGCTTAGAGTAGCGATAGCAATAAATATGGAAATACATGAATTGATTTGATAGGTAAAGAGGAAGCAAAGATGCAGGACTTGGTGATAAAACGAATATGCAGACTGAGGGGGAAGGATGTATCATGGATGGTCTGAAAACTTCTGTTTTGTTTCATCACATTGATTATGGTGCCAGTCATTGAGATGGAGAACTCAAAGAGTCATCAGTATACACAGGACCCTCAGAGTCATGGGTGTGGATGAAGTTCCTCTTCATAACAAAGGATGGGATTTGGGGCGAGTGAAAGGATTTCTTGAGCAGGGTTTTATCCTCTGGGGCAGGATGCACAGGAGTGGGTGCTGAATGCTGTTTGCATGTGGGCTGTTGCCGCTGCCCTGGGAACTCCTGCAGGGCTGATTTTCTGAATGAAGCACTTTCATAATTGCTTAGAGCTTCCCAGGCATGGTCCATCCTGTGAAGAAGAATTCTTCAGCACATATTCTGAAAAGGGCAGCAGCCCAGATAGGTTTAGCAAAATGGGTGACTTACTAGGTCTGTTAAACTCCCTCTAACTCACTTTACTGGATCTGGAGAAGTAAAATCAGTGGTTCTCAAGCCAGACTGAACGTAAGAATTATCTGGGGTGGCTTTGGAAAATACCCACTTCAAGAGAATCAGATTGAATTGGTCTGGGTGGACCTGGACCTTGGTATTGGAAAAAAATTCCCTAAATGATCGTGATGTGCAGTGAGCGCTGAGAACTGCTATTTTAAGCAGTGTTTCTCAAATGCGACTGATGGTTAGACTCACCATTAATGCACCCTCTAAAACACAAATTCCAAGACCCTTTCTCGGTGACTTGGATTCGGCAGATCTGGAGTGGGACATCCAAATCAATCAGAGTGTTTGACAGGAATTCCAGGTAAGTAGGGGCTGTATTTATGAGCCACTAGTGGAATGAAACTTCAGAGGCCTTGGGTTTTGGCATACAAAGCAGTCTTCAAAACTTTAATACTTCTTTGCTAACAGTAGGTTTTGAAGGATAGCCTTTTGTTAAGTTTGTTAAATTTATATTTGGAGATGGTATTTATACAGATCACTTAAGTAGTTTTGTTATATCCTGATTGGTATGTGAAAGTAAAACTTTCTAGATGCAGATCTGTGACAGGCAGGAAAATGGTTCACCAAAAGATACTCACATCCTAATCCCCGGAATCTGTAAATGTTACTTTCTTTGGAAAAAGAGTCTTTGCAGATGTGATTTACAGATCTTGAGATGAGCTTATTTTGGATTAACCAGGTGAGCCCTAAATACCATCGCAAATGTCCTTATAAGAGACAGAGCAGAGAGAGGTCTGACACGCACATAGAGGAGAAGGTGATGTGCAGATGGGGACAGAGATTGGCCACAAACCAGCAGCCATCAGAGACTGGAAGTGGCAAAGAACAGATTTTCCCCTCAAGCCAGTGGAGGGCGCGTGGTCCTGCCAATACTTTGTTTTATTTCAGCCTAATAAAACAGATTTTGAACATCTGGCTTCCAGAGCTGTGAGGAATTAAATTTCTGTTTTTCTAAGCTGTTGAGTTTGTGGTCATCTCTTACAGTAGCCACAGGAAACTAACACGGGGCTTCTCAGACTTTATCGTACACACGGATCTGCTAGGGACCAGGGTGCAACTGCAATTCTTACTCAGTGGGTCTCGGGTGGTGCCCTAGATGCTGCTGCATCTTTAACAAGGCTCCGGGGTGAGGCTGATGTTGCAGGTCAGTGGGCCGCACTGTGAGGAGCAGGTTTAGGAAGGTACATGTGGAGCAGGCGTGAGTGTAGCAGTGCTCACTGAAGAGCGAAGTCAGGCGGTTTTATGAAAGTCTTTTGCGCCCATTCTTTCATTTATAGCTCCTCCAATCATGTCATATTTCCAGTGACAGAGGGAAGATCAGAATTCAGGCAGCTTCCCAGATAATTGAGATAAAAATTAATTAGACGGTGACCTCATTTCCCTCTGTGGCAGTTCAGATCTGGCTAAAAATGGTATGTGGCCATTGTAAAGTCACAAAGGGATAATTGCTTCGGCAGTCTCATCTGTAATGAGTCTTCATTTTCTGAGTGCCAGTGGAAATTTCTGTACCTATTGAGAATGAGTGTGGGTGCAGAGGGTTCATTTAATTTTAAAAGCCATAAAAGCTGAAAATTAAAAGAAAACCCCACACTGTGGCTAATTCTAATAATAGAAAGTGTTGTTAAAGGGTTTAGCTCTGTAGTCTAGGACTGATTTAGCAACAAAGTTGAGTTTAGCATTGGCCTTGGGGTGGTTTTTAATTTGGCATTTGTCTTCTACTTAAGATATTGTGGTGCAGAACAGCAATGGAGAGGAACCAATTTACTTAAATACAGACTCCTTTGACAATGGACAAGATACAAATGAAGAGGGCAAAAGAACAATGTGGCACTTGGGTGATGCTGAAATGTTATACAACTTCCCTTAGAGAAGTGTCTTGGTCAATTGGGCTGCTATCCCAAAATACATTGGACTGGATAATTTATAAATAATACAAACTTATTCACAGTTCTGGAGGCTGAGAGGTCCAAGATCAGGTGCCAGCAGATTCAGTGTCTGGCAAGGGCTTGCTCTGGGCTTCAAATGGCGCCTTGTTGCTGTGTCCTCACATGCAGGGAGAACATAGCAGTTGCCTTCAACCTCTTTTGTACGGGCACCAATCCCGTTTATCAGAGCTCTGCCCTCATGACCTAATTACCTCCTAAAGGCCCCACCTCTTAATATTGTCACATTGGAAATTAAGTTTCAATATGAGAATTTTGGAGAGGATATATTGAGACCATAGCAAGAAGTGTCCTCAGTCTTTCCAGAGGTGACGTTTATTTGGAAAATTGATTTTGGGCTCTCTCTTCTCTTCTTTATCATTCCCCTCCAGAAAACCTTGAGGGTGCTGTGTAGCATTTTATCTTTTTTTCTATTGTGGAAAAATATACATAACATTGTATTTACCATTTTAACCATTTTTAAGTGTACAATTCAGTGGTATTAAGTTCATTCATACTGCTATGCAACCATCACCACTATCTATTTCTAGAACATTTTCGTCATCCCACCAGAAACTCTATACCCGTTAAACAATATCTCTACGTTCATCCTTCTCTCCAGTCCCCGGTAACCTCTATTTTACTTTCTGTCTCTATGAATTCACTCATTCTAGGTACCTCATATAAGTGGAATCATATATTTGTCTTTTGTGTCTGGCATATTTCTCCTCCATAATGTCCTCAAGGTTCATCCATGTTGTAGCATGTATCAGAACATCATTTCTTTTCATGGCTGATTAATATTCCATTGTATGTATGTATCATATTTTGTTTATCCATTTATCTGTTGATGGAGACTTGGGTTGTTTCCACCTTTCAACTATCGTGAATAGTGTTGCAATGAACATTGGCGTGCAAGTGTCCCTTTGAGCTCCTGCTTTTAATTTCTTCGTGCATGCCTGGCACTGGGACTGAGGGTGGCCGAGGATGTCTGCTGGTATCTGCTGGCCGAGGGTGGCCAAGTCCCAGTTTGTTTGCTCTTTACGGGTGGGCGTGGGTGGTGCCTGTGAGACAGAGCCCTGAATGGGAAGAGAGCAGGGATAGGGTGACCATGGGTTTCTAGCAATGCTGCCAATATTTTGAGGCTATTTCAGGTGTTGTAGAGACTCAGAACATTTAATAGAATATTGAGTATAGTGGGTGAATGAGATTATGTAGAGGCACAATTGTGAAATAAAGTATTTATCATCCACATTTTCTGCTTTTTTTCTTCTTCCTGCCGCCCTCCCCCCATTACACAAACACACACATGCACACACACATATGCTTTAGAGTCAGAAGACTGTCTACGCTTGCCTCATTTGGCAGGTGAGAAAATCAAGGATCACAGAGCAAAGTCTTAAAAATCTCATGAGTAATCCTGGCAGAGGCAGGATTTGAAACCTACTATCCCTCCATTCCTTCCCACAGCCTCATGCAGGTTTCTGCAATGTAGCGATTTAAAGGCCTAGTGTAGAATTTCAGCCTCACTATCTTGGAAGGAAGCAGTAAGAGACTTGGGTTCCAAAGTGGCCTAGTTTCTAATTAGCGGTTGGAATTTGGGAAAGGGCCAACATTTTCCAACCATAGTTTCCTCATTATTTTAAATGGGATAGTCCTACCTGCTCTGCTCACAATCTGCTCACACATTTGTTATTTCAAATCAAATGGTTTGAAAACATATGAAATGCCCTATACATGTCAGATGCCAAGGAGAATGTGAACAGCGGTGGGGGATAAATTCCTGCAGTCCTTTGGTTTGGAAATACTGTGCCAAATTGTGCAGGAGGAGCGGGGAGGGGAGAATTCTGACCTACTTCTATGTGTGCTCATCTCTCTCCAGCCTTTCCCTCACTTCTCTTTCTCTCCTTTTAATGTCAGCTCTGTAGGGGACAGGGAGGTACCTGGGCTGCATAGGAGCAGAAAGAGCCTGTGCTGAGAAGTCTGGCTGAATTAGGACAAGCTGACAAGGCAGCCTGACAAATGCGTCTTGATGTCTCAGTCCACTGCTAGTGTGCCAAAGGCAACAGGCCTGGTGATTGTCAGTGGCATTCCAGCTGCCATCGGAGCCAAAGGCACAATGACAAAGTGGGACAAGTTTGTGTGTAATGGCCTTCTGCTTTGCTTTCAGGATCCTTGTCCTTTCTCTACCCTCTTCTATTTTCTTCCCCCCAATCCAACGCTGACTTCCAGACACCTAGTTTCCAGGTTCTGAGCGTCCAAAGTTCTTCCTTGCCATCTGCTTCGTTCCCAGAAACAGTTTTTGAAATAACCTTGCTCTTCTGCACTGTAATCACAACACTGACGTCTCAAACTCTGATCTGATTTAAATAATTTACACAAAGGTGAAAATTGATAAGCTTAACACAGAGGTGATTTGCATTTGTAATAAGAGGTTGTTGCCACACTGAAACTCTTATTGGTATATTAATATGGGGGGAAAAGCTTTTTTAACAGGGAGCTTCTTTCTCCCTCTCTTGTTCCTATCCACATCTAATGGAGTGATGTGCATCTAGTGGAAAGTTCCCTCATTCACATGTGAGGCCCTTCACATGTGTCATTTCGTCTTCATGTGGTCCTATGTAAGTATTAGTCACATTTTGCAAATGAGGAAATTGAGGCCCAGAGAGGTCCAAGTCACACAGCTTATAAGAGGCAGTGTTGCATCCAAGTCTGTCTTTGTCCCACGTTTTCAGATGTAGCACAGTTCCACGTAATGGACTAGGATCCAGAGTGGGTTCTGGATTCTGATCTATGTGGTGGTAGCGAAAGGTGAGAATGGAGCTGGAAGTGACAGTTGGGAGCACACTGCGGGGGCCTTGTGTACCGGGCTAAGGAAGGACATTTGACTTCCTTGTGTAGAATAAGGAGACGATAAGCATCTGCTGGACCATCCGTGTCTTTCCCCCAGGACTCAGAATAATGCCCTGCACATGGCAGGAGCCGATGTCTTCCCTCCATCTTCCTTTGTTACTGTGGGTCCCAGGCTTGGCTTTCCTCGCAGAGTCCTGATAGGCAACATACCTGTCTTGGGAAGAGGGTAGGTGGTATAACTGGAGAGAGGAGGAAGATGTAGGGAGTAGGCAACAGGGGAAGAAAGAAGAAATATTACTCATCAAGAGCAGAGCTTCCTGGGACTTTGGTTGGAGTATGACAGCAAATATGAGCCTCCTCCTTGCCGCTTGGCACTGGTATCTTCCCACTGATATCACTAAGGGAAAGAGAACTGGATATGAAGTTAAATAATGAACAATTAAGAGATTTCATGTTGTTCTTAGGGCTTTAGACTGTCACTGTTTATAAGGGTACCAAAGGTTGGGAAAGGGAAATTGAAAAATTAAAAATAACCTGATTACTAAAGAAATACTGAAAATTCAGTCATTTTTTTGGACATTTTAATTATTGCCATCACTTTGACTTTCCCTCCCAAACCTCTTGGAGAGCAAGGACGTACACACAGAGGGCTGGATGGGCTCACTGTGACATGTGATGCCTGGTCAGACGCTAAGAGCTCTGTCATCGACCTCCTATGCAACTCAGTTCTCATCTCTTGCTCTGTGCTGTGCTAATGGATAAGTTGTTTTTGTATTACATAAAATTACCTCCTAATTATCCCTACATTCTCATCTGTTTCACAGCAGCAATGAACAAGCTGAGATTTCTCTGGCAATCAGGTCTGGTTTTAATTTCTTGCCTCTCTTGTACCTTGATTTCTCTTACCTTCTTTTTTTGCAGACACTGTACCCCATTTTTTAACTCTTGTGGTTCATACTACATAACAATATTGTTTACTGAATGCCTCCTGTGTGTCAGGTGCTTTATCTATGGAATCTCTAGTCCTCATAATATCTCCATGACAATGACATTTTCTCTATGTTACAGATGTGGAAAATCGAGGCTCAGAGAAAAATTGACTTGTTGAAGTCCATCCAGGTGTTAAATGACTGAGCTGGGACAAAGATCCAGGCCTGTCTGACTCTGAGCCCACACTTATTTCTAAAATGCGTGGTTTCTCCCAATACTTTGGGGATGGGGGAGGTGGAGGAGGGAGGTAATGGTTATGTGTTGGGAAATGTTCGCAGTATTGAGACTGGCCTCTGACAACCAGCTTCTATACATACTCTCCCATCTGCATGGAAACTATTAAAAAATTCCTGGCTTACAGGACAGCTCAGGGTGGATCACATTGCCCATGAGGGCATTTCTGTCCACCCTTCAGAGCAATCTGAGTTCCCTCTTTCCCCCCAAAGCAAAGCCAGTATTCTACTTGCCAGCAGCCCAGGCCAGCCCTCATCACACTGGGGTAGGGGCAGAGGGCTTCTCATCTTATTGGGCAGTCTTAGCTTTTCAAATGTAGGTGTTTTGTTGGAAGTTTATGGCTAGGAAACTTAAAGTCAGAAAAAAAAAATAGAATTAATGGAAGTGAAATGCACTTTTTGTGACAAAGCCTGTTTTCTCGTTCTGTTTCCTTTTCTCAACAACTTTTGCTATACCTGAATGCCTCCCTTAGTAATTTATTTCCATTTGAAGAAATATCTAAAAAAGATAACTAACATTTATTATACAAAATGGTGTGTTCGCTTAATCCTCACTGTGGCACTATGAAAGAGATCTATTTTTTGTAGTGTTTATGGGAGGCCCTGAGGGGCAACATAACTTGACCAACCTCACCGATCTATAGACCTCTGGGGTGCCAGTTCAGGCCTGGATAGCTCTAGTCCCTTTCCCCCAGTGCATGCAGCCTGATAGGAGCCAAGGAAGGAGCCTGCCTGAGTGAAGAGCAGGGTTGATAGGTGTTGCCAATTAGACAACTTCAGGAAATTTAGTGTCCAGGACCTGCTAGGTGCTGGAGCTGTTATTAGAGAAAGGGGGTGAGGTGGGGATGGACCAATGGAAGCAGCAACACGACCAGGGAGCATCCACTGAGTGCACATGTGGTCCCTAGCTCTCAGTAAGTTCACTGTTGTACTTCATCCTGTTGCCCATCCTGTAAGCAGAAAGTCTGATCTCATCTTACAGGTGAAGCAACTGAGGTTCCGAGAGGCTGATATTTGCCCCAGGTCAGAGAGCTAGGCAGTGACAGAGCCAGGCTAGCGTGAGTCTAAAGTGTATTCTTTTGACTAGTGTGTATGATGCCTGGCAAAATTTCTTTATTTTTTCATGCATCAGCTAATCCCCGACTGTAGACTGCAGTGAACAGGAGCATTGAGGCATTTTCTAATTAACCTACCAATTCTTTACTCAGAGTAGAAAAAAGACGAAGTTGAGGGGTGGGGTTCTTGCACTAAAGTAGGGATTCTTAACCTGGGACTCATGAATGCCAAGAAGGGGATAGAATCCAAAGGCATCTGTGGGAAAAATTTTTCTCTTTATTTTCTCTAGCTGAAATGTAGCATCACCTTCAATTATGAATCGAGTGACATTAGTAGCACCTAAGACTTTTTCCGTCACCCATAAGAGTTACAAATGTTTTGATATCATATGATAGTTTGACGGATACCTCAAGATATCATGTACCCTCACCACTACTGCAAAATTAGGTTAGTTAGACTCATTGCTGGATCCTGTTATTTAATGCATTAATAAAAAGTGCTATATTACTATACTGTAATTTTAAGAAAAAATTACCAGCTGTAATTACATATAATTAATCAGTTTCCTTTGTAATCCTGTGAATTTTATTTTGTGCATTAAAAACATTATTTTTAGAAGGAGTTCATAGATATCACAGAATACCAATGGGATTCATTGCTCAGGAATAATTAAGACCCTGCACAAAAGCAGCTAGGGCCAAAAATGATTCGCACTCTGCAGGTGAACACTAGAGAGGAGGGTGTCTGTGTTCTCTTGGAAGGCAGGTGCAAAGGAGGGAAGAGATGGTATCTAATAGATGAATGAATTAATTAATTCACAAATACTTATTGAGGGCCACTGTATGCCATGTACTGTGTTAGACCCTAGGATATCTGTCTCAGGGAGATTATCTTCTAATGGAGAGTGATAGCTCTTAAGCAACAGATATGCAATAAATAATGCAGGTTGGAGACCTGAACAATGAGAAGGTGTCTCTTGGGGAAGGAGTGAAAGTTTGAAGCAGAGGAAACAGAAAATGCAGAGAGAGAGAGACAGAGAGAGAGAGAGAGAGAGAGAGAGAGAGAGAGAGAGAGAGAAAGCATTGAGATAGCAAAGATAGAGAGAAGCTCTTGGGAGTTGTAATGCTAGAGCTGTGCTGTCCAACATGACAGTCACTAGCCACATGTGCCTGTTGAGTGCCTGAAATGTAGCTGGCACAACTGAGATACGTTGTGAGGATAAAATATACATTGGATTTTGAAGACTTAATACAAAAAAAAAATAGATCTCATTATTAATAACTTTAAAATATTGATTATATATTGATAATATTTTGGATATATTGGATAAATTAAATACATTATTAAAGTTAATTTTGTTCACTTTTACTTTTCAAAATGTGACTACTGGAAAATTTTAAATTATGTAGGTAGCTATCAGTATATTTCTGTTGGACTGCACTGTGCTAGAGAGTAGGAGAAAGGGTATTTTTGTAGTGATTGCTATGGATTGTGCATTTGGACATCTTTAAATGTTTTTCAAAGATTTGAATAGAGATTGGAATTTCTATCTCTTTTTTCCAACAAATATTTACTGAACATCTAGTAGGTGTTGGGGATAGGTTGGTGAACAAGACAGAACCCTTGCTGCTGTAGACTGAATGTTTGTGTTCCCTCCCAATGCATATGTTCAAACACTGATGCCCAATGTGATGGTATTAGCAGATGGGTAGTGATTAGTGGTCTTATAAAGGAGATCCTGGAAGTGATTGGGAGGTACTAAGACTGGCCCCTGAAGTGATTAGTGCCCTTATAAAAAAGACCCAGAGAGTCACCTCACCCCTTTTGCCATGTAAGGGCACAGAGAGAAGACAGCCAACTGTGAACTGGGGATTGAGCTCTCTTTAGACATAGAGTCTGCTGGTGGCTTGATCTTGGACTTCCCATCCTCCAGCACCATGAGAAACAAATTTCTGTTTTCTATAAACTATGCAGTCTATGGTATTTTTTTTTTTTTTTTACAGCAGCCTGAACTGACTGGAGCACGTGATTTTCTACAGAGGGGTGTGTGTGGGGTTAGACAGGAAACAGACAAGTTATATGAGATAATTGGGGATTGCTTACAGATAGAGAAAAATAGGACAAGTTGGGGGACTTGCTTTAAACGGAGTTGTCAGAAAAGGCCCCTCTGAGCTGGCGTCTTTATGGTTTGAAGATAATATGTTTTGATGTTCTGCTGTGGGAAGAACATCAAAGTCTCCATTCAGTCTCACCGTACTGCCTTGCCTCTTCTGACTGAGTTTAGGATTAAAAGTAGGCTTCACATTGCAACATAAGGCTTTTCTAATTAGTTTTATTTTCTTCTCCTTTAAAAAAATGTGGCAGTTTCTCAAGTGTGTCAGGTAGAGAGACAGAGACTGCAAGGATGAGTGTGCTGATGAGCCCTGGGAGATTGTGTTCCAAATGGTTTTGGAGGAATTCCCTCAGCAGTTGGTCTGCAGTGCCATTCAGCTCCCTTGGCATTTATTGAACGGAGCAAATGGGATACTTAGAAA
This sequence comes from Avahi laniger, assembly GCA_963575035.1. Taxonomy (NCBI): domain Eukaryota; kingdom Metazoa; phylum Chordata; class Mammalia; order Primates; family Indriidae; genus Avahi; species Avahi laniger. Next base: position 29,727 of record CAUYSK010115943.1, read on the forward strand.
GGTGCCATTCCTCCAGGATGGGTTTTAGGATCCTGTCTTGTAAACAGTGTTTCTTTTTTTATCAGACAATTCTGAAAAGATTGGAAGTCTACTCTTTGGAGTTGTGCTGTTCTACTTCAGTTGCAAGTGCCGTTTTCTACTTCAGTTTTTAAATAATGATAATTAGAAAAATGATGGCATAGTATTAACTAAGCTCTTACTATGTGCAGGTACTATGCTAAAATGCTTTGCATACATTATCTCATTTAATCCTCACAACATGAAGGAACTGTTTGGTTTGGTGTTAAGTCATTCCCAGACTGCTTGGGTTTGAGTCTTAGTTCTCTCATTACCAGCTGTTTGAACATGGGCCAGTTACTCAATTTCTGTCCCTCATTTACCCATCTATAAAGTAAATATAATAATAGGTTCATTCAGCCCATCCCATGGGTCATAGAAAGGATAAAATGAACTAATATATGTAATGTGGTTAGAGCAGTGCCTGGTCTGTATTAACCTGTAAGTAATGATTAGCCATCTTTGAAATGAAGTAATACCACCATTAATCCTATTGAACACATGAGAAAACTAAAGTTTAAATTAAGTCACTTGCCGAAGGTCACAAACCAAGGAAGTGACAGTGTCCCACTGCTGCATTGAGTTGTTGAGAATGTTGTCTGTTGACTCACAATGCCCCTAGGTGTGGGAAGGTTTGAAAAATAAGCAATACAGACTTGTTTTTGGCCTTGGGTTCCATAGGACCATTTGCTGTAGTACGCTGGAGAAATTTTATTTTTGGCAATTCCATTATCTAACTGTAAAGTAGACCTTTTTCTGCTAACAGCATCTTTCCAGACCCCATTTCTTAGTATGAGATGACAGTATGCACAGGATAATTGGAGGCTTAACAGAGTGATTAGTTGTTTTGCCTTGGAACTTATTCCCTAAATCTCAGGGAAGGAAAAAGCCCATCTGTTAGGTTAACTTTCTGATAATTTGTTGCCTAGAGTCAGACAGTCTGGGTTTGCATTATGACATTTGCACTCCCTTGTTGAGTTATCTCGCGCGAGTCACCCATATTTCTGAAACAGATTCTTCACGTGTAAAGAGGGGATGATCATCATGCATGCCTCCTAGAGTTGTTTTGAGGATTGTGTGAAATCATACATAACAACAACAATAACAACAAGACAGGTAATATGAACTGAAGGCTATATCAACAACTACTCATCGTGATTGTACCCATATTGCAAATGCAGAAACACGTAGGGCTTGTTACATAGCATTGATTCAGTAAATAGAAGCTGCTATAATCAATTCCCCAGTGATCTGTGGGTCTTTGGTTTAGTAAGACATTTTCTACTGTTAGAGAAGCCAGGTTAGATCATTGTCTCGTTGGCCATAGGCACATGGAATGACCTGTTAGTGCCCTTAAGTCGCTTTGGTTTTGGGAAAGCGTATGGGACCTCCCACCTAGCACAAAAGGTCAAGTTGCTGACTGCGGAGTTAATATTGGCTCTTAGATTCTTCTGGAATCTATTATTAATCTTGCCATCCAGGAATTAACAGAACCCAAAGCTTTATTCTGATCTCCGGCCCTGTTTATCCAACTATCTATTAATATTCGGCTTCTCTACTTGGATGCCTTGCAAACCTGGCCCAAATAGAGTTCACCGTATGTTCCTTCAAATATGTCTCTTCTCCCAGTATCTGATCTCAGTAAATAACAACATCCAACATGTTGCACAAAGAAGAAATGTCAAGTCTTCTTTGTCCCCTTTACCTACTATAGACCATCAGTCACCAAGTCCTGTTCATTCTTCTTTCTACATATCTCTTGAACTCCCCTGCTTCTCTCCATCCCATTGTTGTGACCTGGCATTGTTCTGCTCCTAGGTCACCACCTTAACCTCCGCACTGGTCTGCTGACTTCAGTGTCACTCCCTTCCCGTCCATTCTCCCTCTCTCCTGCAGGTAGGTAATCTTTTTTTTTTTTTTTTTTCTTCTTTGCTCCCACCAGGTCAGGTAGCAGGTAATCTTTTAATAATACTCTCCTGTTTAAATCTCTATAGAGGCTTCCCATTGCTTATCGGATAACACCCCAAATCTTTCCATACCCAACAAGGCCTTGCATGATCCAGCCCTGCCTACCCCTCCTGTGGCACCTGCTGCCCCCTGGATCTAAGAGGGTGGGCCCTCTCCCACCCTGGGGCCTTGTGCACGCTGACACTTCTGCTGGGAATGGTCTCTCCCTACCCCTCTTCCCTGTCTCCCCTTTGCCAGCTACTTCAGGTCTTGCCACAAATATTTAAAATATCGCTTTCAAAGGAAAGTATTCCACACCCCAGCCTGGTTGCACCCTGTGTTATATGCTTATGAGCCCTGAGCAAGTATCTACCACGTTGGTGATTGTTTGCTCACTATCTGTCTTCTTTGCTAGAATATAATGATCATTAGGGTTTCTAATTTTTGTTTAAATCAGAAGGATCTGCCAGCCTGAATCTAGTCCAATTACTTCAATTTACTTATTAAGAAAATGGAGCCTATGGAGTGGAGTCTTTGGTTTCCTAATTTGTAAACTTGCTATGAATGTAACTGAAATGTGAGTGGGCAACTTAATCTCCCTAAACATTTATTGGGTTATATCCAACGTCTTCATTCAGAAGGCCAATTTGTTTAGTCAGTCAGGCCTTTTCCTTTTGGCCATTCCTTCATTCATCATATTTTTTAAAGCATTCCAATGTACCAAGAATATTCCGAGTGTCAAGGATAAGGCTGTAAATAAGAGAAACAGAGCCCCTGTCTTCAAGCAGTTCCCGTGTAAGGATGGGGTTACAGATGATAAGTACATAAGCAAACAAATAACATAATCCAGGTACTGGTAAGTGCTGGAAAGAATATAAAACTGTATATGTGCATAGGTTGGGCATCTGCTTTAACTAGACATGGTTGGGAAGATCTCTTGGAAGAGGCGACATTTGAGTTGAGACCTGAAAAATGAGGAGGTAGTCACATGAAATTGTTTATTCATTCAATAAATATTTGTTGAATAATATGCAAGGTGGTAGATACTGAGGATATAATAGTAAACAAAACAAACAATAAACAAGATTAATAAGTAAATATAAGGTATATGGTAGTCAGTGGTAAGCACCATGCAGAAAAAGAAAACAGGGGAGGGAGTTAGGAAGTGTGTGTGTGTGTGTGTGTGTGTGTGTGCACGCGCTTTGTGTTTGTGCATGATATTGGTTGATATTTTAGACAGGATGGTGAGGAAGGCCTCACTGAGAAGGTGACATCTCAGTAAAGTCTTCACTGAAGTAAAGTAGAAACCCTGCACTATCTATGGGAAGCACTTCAGGCAGAGGAAACAGCAAGTACGAAGGCCCTCGTTGGGGTGGGGAACCGGTGGCCTTGGGGCCACACGTGTCCCTCCAGATCCCCAAGTGTGGCCCCTCGACCGAATCCAAACTTCACAGAGCAAATCCCTTTATTAAAAAGATTTGTTCCATAAAATTTGGATTCAGTCAAAAGGCTTCACTCAAGGATCTGGAAGGCCACATGTGGCCCCACGGCTGCAGGATTTCTACCCCTCAAGTGAATGACGTCAGGGGAAAGAAATGGTAGAAGATGGACTCAGAGAGGTAACAGGGCCTCCCGGGAGGGATTTGGATTTTCTTCTAACCGTATAGAAGGCTGTTGGAGAGTTTTCAGTGGGGGACTGACACGGTCTGATTTGTGGCTATTTGGGGAAGATGGCTGATGGGAAAGCAAGTCGGGGAGACACTTAGGAAGCTGACACATAAATCTCCATTTTAGAACAATTTAATTATGATCATCTGAACCCAGGGAAATTACAAAATTCCCTATTAAGAATTGTCCTTAGGGGAATTTTGTTTGCTTTGTGAGGATGGCCCTCTTGCCCTAACCCCAAACAGACAAAATCTCATGTTACATAAACTGACAGAGAAAATTTAGTTCAATAAAATGGTGAATCCTGAACATCTTCCTGGACAAATACTATGCCCCCTTTCAAGTGTGTGCTGTTGGTATCCTTTCCAAATAGCCCTTTCACAGGTTGCTGAGGTATAACCAGAGGCAGCTCCTCCCCTCCCTGAATGTGCCAAGTCCCCCTCCTCTCGCCCCAGTGACCGAGCCCTCTGCCCTGCTGACCACAAGGTAATTCTTCAGCAGGTGTTAGGTACCAGGATAAAAGAGAAATTTTGTACAGGATGCACAGAAAGCATTTTGCTGTGTTAAGGAACTGGGTATGGTCTGGCTGGGAGGATTTCTTTTCTTTTCTTTTTTTTTTTGCCTTCCTTCACAGCTGTTTGTAGAAAACAACAAAGTTTGTTTATGACAGTAACTCCATGGTCTTATGTTCCACAACACCCAGGCCAGGAAACTCTCTCTGAGTCAGCCTAGAACAGAATCCAGCTCAAAGCTGGAGGTCTAGGGTTGATTGCAGCTTCAGGCAGAAGAAGTCACTTTGGACTGAGGCCCGTGGCCTTCCACTGGGCGTCCTGTTGGATGAGGAATCTTATCAGACCCCAGGGAGGGGACTAGGGCATCGCTATAGCCACAGAGATTGCATTTCCTTCTGGTACCTGGTAGGTGAAGGTTCAGAGAAGTTTCTATTTGATTTAGACAGCTGTAGAAATATCACATTTTAAAACTCTGCAGGGTTGCAAAGTTATATCCGTGCCCACTATGGCAGCACAGTCATCTGGGCAGAGCTGTGTGGGTTTCTGTTTAAAAGCCACAAAGTTCAGCAGTCACCTCAGGTGTGTGACTGATGGCTGTACCTTGCCAGGGTTCTGAGGCTCAGCACACATCATGGGGTTGAAATGCTGCCAGAATCACTCCTTTGTTTTGACAGTGAAGAGGATGTTTGAGGGCTCTGGGCTTCTTTGCTTCCCTATAAATACAGGCGGCACAACCCTGCTCTTGGCTTGTACAGTCATGGGGGATGATGGGATCAGCCATGACAGAATGAAATAAAACCCTGTAAAAATAATAACTGGCATTTGCAAAGCCCTTTAGAGTTCTCATAATCTGTCTTAGCTGATTCTTACACTAAGGGTCAGGTTTATTATTATCATCCTACTTTTATTGGTGAGGAAGCTGAAGCTCAGAAAGGTTGGGATAGTCCCAGGTCACACAGCTCTCAAGTGGCAGAACAAGGGCTAAAACCCATTAAACTCAACACGACTCGTCCCTGTCCCCTGGGGTAGCTTTTCTTCTCAATCTCACTTTACATTTAGAGAACGGAGGCACAGAAAGGATCATTAACTTGTCCAAGTTCATACGGCTCAGGTTCAAACCAGACCTCTGACTTTAGAGTCCATGTTCTTAATGAATGTTTGATCTTTTGAATGAAGCAGTCCTGTTGAACAAGGCATGATATGTGCTGAAATTTTTTCATGTGTAGGCAGAGCAATGGAGAATCCGGTACCCCCAAATCTGCTTGTTGGACAGAATCCTGTAGTGTCTGAGAAACACAGCTCAGGGCTCTGTGCTCCATTCTCTGGGGCACCGGTGTGCAGTCGGGTCTGGTTGTGTATGACTTATGAGCCTAAGAAAGCAAAATTGGAGTGGTGGTGAAGAAATGGAGGAAAATCTATGAGTGTTAAAGTCATGTCAAAGATGCAAAAACTTTTAACAAAATACTATTTTAGGCCGGGCGTGGTGGCTCACGCCTGTAATCCTAGCACTCTGGGAGGCCGAGGCGGGCGGATTGTTTGAGCTCAGGAGTTCCAGACGAGCCTGAGCAAGAGCGAGATCCCGTGTCTACCAAAAATACAAAGAAATTAATTGGACAGCTAAAAATATATAGAAAAAATTAGCCAGGCATGGTGGTGCATGCCTGTAGTCCCAGCTACTCGGGAGGCTGAGGACTGCTTGAGCCCAGGAGTCTGAGGTTGCTGTGAGCTAGGCTGACGCCACGGCACTCACTCTAGCCAGGGCAACAAAGTGAGACTCTGTCTCAAAAAAAAAAAAAAAAATACTATTTTAACATTTCATCTCCCCCCCTCCACCAAAAGCAATACATATTCATTGTGCAAAAGATAGAAAACAGATATATGAAAACAGAGGAAGAAAATTCACCTGAAATCCTACCATCCAGAAAAAACCACTGTTAATTTGGTGCATATCCTTCCATGCCTCTCGCCATATGCATATCTAAAAAGCATTGTTAAGGCTCTTGATACCTATTGCCAAGTTTCCTTCCCTAAAGGCTGTAGAGTTTGCCTTTCAATCTTCAGTGCATGAGAGGGCCCTCACCACTGTTGTCTCCTCACCAGCACCAATGGGTGGGATCATACAACATTGTCAGCTTGCAAAGCAAACATAATATCTCTGCTTTAATCACTATTTTTTGCCACACCTCTTAAGATTTTTTGAATGAAGGAAAATAATAGCTCTGGAATATGGAACTTTTATTCTTGACCAGCTTAGCTCTGTGCCCCACCACCTCTTTCCCCCTTCCAGCTGCTGAAGCCCCTCGACTGAGGACATTCTCTCAGTTTATAGAGGCCAATCTTGAACTTGATCAAGGAATCAGAAAGAATCCTTGTGTTTCTCATCTGTGGCTGCACATTAGAACCACCGGGGAGCTCTAAAACATGTCCCAGGCTCTGGCTGCACCCTGAGCCAATTAAATCAGAATCTCTGGGAGAGGAGATTTCCTCAGTATGTCTCAGTGTTTTCTAAAGCTTCCCTGGTGACCTATAGAAAGCTCTAGATCAGTAAAAGTGTGATTCAAGTCAAGCTGGCCTTGACGTTAAGTCTCCTGTTTGTGGGACGTGAATGTCTCTGACTTTCTCTGGAGACAGTCTCCACACTGATTCCCCACAGAGCTGAGCAAGGGGCCCCGAGCTATTTCTCAGACATTGCAGGATTCTCTGAAATCAGCAGATTGAGGGCATACGATTCTCCTCCAGATACACAGGCATAAGAAAAAAACCCAAAAGTACATTTACTTCATGCACAGAATTTCTGCTATTTCTTATCTGTGTGAACTTAGGCAATTACACCCCAGTTTGGGGATAATAGTACTTCATAGGGTTTATGAAACCATTGTGAGATAATAGATTCCGAGTGTTTTTCCCAGCACCTGGTCTACTCACCCAACTACTCCTGGTTTTGATTTCCTGAGGACTCCCGCTCCTCCAGGAGCAGCCCTGCCTGTCTCTGGGGTGGTCCTGGGGTGGTCAGGCCTGGTGTGAAATGCTCCCGGGCCAGTGCGGGGCGTCCGCCTGCATCCATTTCCACTGCGGCATCCGTGTGCCACACTCACGATCATAAGCATGTGGAGATGGGCCTGGGCACCTCTCCTCTGGGTAGTGCCGCCTACACACTGATGGTGTTTTCCTTTTGGGCTTCTTTTTATTTATAACAAGCATATGTAACAACCTACTTTTTGTCAGCATATTCTTTCCAGAGCTCAACGCAATTACTGAGTGTCAGCTTCTTTGTCCAGTTACTATTCAGTCATGACTCCCTTGGATCACCTTGAGTGAATGTCATATTGGGTGTTTGAACATCCCTAAGCTTATACTGACAGTTGGTTGATCTGGTCACTTAGACATCCTTGCTCTCCCCAATCATGGTATCCAAGCTAGAGATTAAGGATGCAGGCTTTGGTATCACTCCCTGGATTTGAATTCTGGTTTCACTACCCTGGGAAAGTGAATTCTCTTTTTTGAGCCCTCAGTTACCTCATATAGAATGATCATAATGGTACTTCTCCCACTGGTTTTTTATAGCAATGCTCAAGTGAGATAAACCTTACCATTTACCTGAATTATCACAGCTGGGAAGTGTTTTGGAAAAGCAGAGTGAAGATTTTATATATCTCAGATAAATAGGATAGCTGTTCCTACTGACATGATAAAGTCTAGGAAATTTTTAAAAATTATGTATATGTCTAGTGAAACTGACAAGGTCTGTAATGGATGGTGCAGCTTTGGCTGGAGTAGGAAGATGGATTATTGAGAAGATCGAACAAAGGACAGAGAGTTTTAGAAACTGAGAGCAAATCTACTGAGAAAATCCATCCTTGCTAAAGAGTAAATCAGATCAAGTGGGTGATGGGGTATGGTTGCATGATAGTTTGCAGCGACAGTTTTCTCTTTGCTGCCTGACTATACGGGAGTGGTGATAAAACCATAAAGTAGTAGAGAATCAAGGTACCACCCTGTGGCACCAAACAAGAAAACTAAGAGAGCATGAATCAGAAAGAAATGATTAACCAGTAAAAACATTTTTCAAAGAATTTAGATGCCTCTCCAAAATGAAGTGTTCTTAAAAAAACTGATTTCTGAGATGGCTAAAGAAGGAAGCATTTTTCCTCTTGGAAGAGAATATAAAGAGGTTCCCACTTTAAGGAAACCTTGTATACAGAAAAGCCAATTTTCGAAGTCTGTAGAATGGACACATATACTTCTGTGACTGGCCATAGCACAAAATGACCTCTTAAGGTGATCTACAAGGATTCTTTAAATAGGACCTCTTTGATGTGTTCAAAAGTTCATTTTCTTCTTGTCTGGGGAGTAGGCAGTAATGTGGAGTACAGAAACTGAAAACTGAAGTTTAAAAGTGATGATAAATTGAAGATTGACCAAAACTGTGAATAAAGCTATAATGGGAATCCAAAAAAAAAAAAAATGAAAGGAGAAATTATAGAACAAAGTGAGGCCAGCTTATATTTTAATATAATTTAATGCAGAGTATTTTGAGCAGTAGAAGTTGCATAAATTGAAGTTGTTTGTGAAGTTGTTTAAACTGAAAAGAAGTCACTTTCCAGAGTAAATATGTAAGAGACCTACATGGAGCTGTTAATGGCAGTGCTTTGGTCTGAATGTTGTGTGCCCTCAAAATTCATATGTTGAAATCCTAACCTAGGGTGATGCTATTAGAAGATGAGGGCCTTTGGGAGGTAATTAGCTTACAAGGGCTGAGCCCTTATGGATGGGATTAGTGCCCTTATAAAAGAGGCCCAAGAGAGCTTGTTGCACCTCCTGCCATGTGAGGACATAGCACGAAGGCACAATCTGTGAACCGGAAATGGATCCTCACCAGATACTGAATCTTCTAGTGCCTTGATCTTGAACTTTGAGGCTCCAGAACTGTGTGCAACAAATGTCTATTGTTTATAATCTTCCTAGTTTATGGTATTTTGTTACAGTGTCCTGAACAGACTAAGATGGGCAGGACTCTGGCCCAGCTGTGAACCTGGTGAATTGTTGGTCTTGTCACTTACAGCAGCAAGGACAGTCACTCTGGGAAGAAGGGAGCTTTGGTGCAAATCTGATGAAGCAATACACTGAGAGATCAAACGTGGTGATGACTCTCTGGTGAGCCGACGTGAGACCCTCCTCCTCCCCCTAACCCCTCCCTCCTCATCTCTACTTTGGCACTGGACAAATTTGAGTCAGATGGCGCCTCCTATCACTCCTGGCTTGGCCCTACTGGATAATAAGGTTTTGTAAGAAAATTTTAGTATTGCAGAAGTGACTTCAGGGTCTGAGATATGGGACCCTTCTGGAGGCGGGATCTGGATGGGCTCACGTGTGACAGGCCCCCGGGCATGCTCGTGTGTGCTGAGGGATCCTTCACCACGCTGGGCTGCAGCTGCTCACAACCTCAAGCTGTTCTTGAGTTCCAGGGATGACAACAGACTCTTCTGAGGGTACTTTGTCTCAACATTCTCAGAAATGATCAGTTACATCTCGCTTTTAACCACTCTTGAAGTGAGGATTACGAGACACCTCCTCAGCCCCCCACTAGTCCAGATGGAGCATTGTCCTGGTCTGTGGAATAGATGTCACTTTTGTGATTGAGTTTAAATCCTTCAAGGTCTGGCAAACATTCAAGAACACTTTCCAAGGCTGGCTGAGGTTCCTTACTGTATTTCTGAGCAGGTGCGCCTCAAGAGGTCACCGAGGGCACACCAGCTCTCTTCACAGCCAGCTCTCTTCTAAAGTTCCTTTTTAGCTTAGATGCTAAAGCCCGACGCTGCTTGCACAGTACACTGTGGCCTGGTGGAGCGTACTCAGTCTCCCTCAACAGCGAAAAACACTAGTATTCCCAGGTTTAAGTATCAGTACAATATTCAATTATGTCAACGTGGGAGCCATTGTATTAGTTTGCTAGGGCTGCCATGATAAAATATCACAAACTAGGTGGCTTAAACAACAGAAATGTATTTTCTCACAGTTCTGGAGGCTGGAAGCCTGAGATCAAGGTGTCAGTGGGGTTGGCTTCTCCTGAGGCGTTTCTCCGTGATTTGCAGACAGTCAGCTTCCTTCTGTTGCTCCTGTGGTCTTTTGTCTGTGTGTACACATCCCTGATGTCCACATTTCTTCCTCCTAAAGGACACCAATCAGATTGGATTGGGACCCACGCTAATGGCCTCATTTTAATGTGATCATCTCTTTCAAGGCCCTATCTCCAAATACAGCCACATTCTGAGGTACCGGGGGCTAGGGCTTCGACACATGGATTTTAGGGGCACACAATTCAGCCCGTCACAGTCACCTCGTTTTCTTTTACTCACAGTGTGAGGAGTCAGACCCAGATTTTGGAGCAGAAAAGGAATCAGGCCCATTTGAAGTCAGCCTGAGGAGGAAAGAGTTCCGGGAAGAGGTTTGGGGGTCTGTCTACTAGGGCCTGGTGGGGCAAGAGGCAAGAAGCAGATGAAGTTGCTCAGTCTCGGGAAGACCCGTTTATCCCCACCTCTTAAAGAGAAGGTGGCACTCTAAATCAAATGCGGATTTTTGTGTGTCTTGAAGCTGTTTAACACCCTGCTTTGTAGTCTGCCTGGGTCCCAGGTGTAGCTGCACAGCCTCGCATTGCCTGGGGCACCATCTAACATTGAGCATCTGCCTTTGGCAATTTACACTTGGTTGGCAGCCGAGCTGTCTGTCAGCAACCCCCAAAGCCCGGAAAAGCACATATATCTTAATTACAGTGGAGAACACATGCAGGGGCACAGGGGCTGGGGCGGTGGATCCCAAAAGACACATCTAAGGGGAAAATACCTGTGTAATCTGTTCTACTGACCTTGAATGCTTCTCCTTTGAAAAAGAAAACAGAATAATGGCACATTTTTCTTTTTTGATTTATTGTCTGGCCCTCATCACCCCCTACCCCTTATAGCATTTTGTTTGACAACTAAAAGCCAGGGGATTGCATTAAAATTCTCATAGTTTCTGTTTAATTGCTGGCCTCGTGTGATTTCAGTAAAAGGGGCATGGCAATTGTCCTGGATGTTAGTGTGGTGTCATTAACATTACTTTCAGGGTCTAAGTCTATCTAGCAGCAGGGGAAAGTGATACTTAATTGGATTTTTGCAATCTTAGAGGCGACAATTGCTCGTTTCTTTAGAACCAGCTCAACTCCAGCGTTGTGTCTACCTATTAACTTCACAGGCAGTTAAATAAAGGAATATAAAACCACATGACTAACTGTGCTCACAGCAACTGAAAACCAGATAAGGCAATCTTGAAATCCTTTATTCCAGCACACTGTGGGTGCTAAATAAATTTACAGTCATAAATAATAATGCAAAATTTCCCTTCGTTCACAGTCCTCTCACTGCCCCCCATTCCCTGCTAAAAAGCTCAGATTTATTAATTGGAAAGAATCTTGAGAAGGTGACTTTGGAAAGCCTTCACAGAAGAAATTGTCAAAAGGAACTTGAGAGGACAGGCTCCCGGAGAGACAGCACTCCTGACCATTCATGGTAGCAGGGGGCCAAGGCTGCTTGTGGACCAGTGGTTCTCAACCCTGGCTCACCACGAGAACCACCGGGAATCGTTCAACTCATACCAATGGCTGGGCCCTACTCTAGAAAACCTAAATCGGAATCTCATGGGAATTTATATTTGTTGAAAGCTTCCTAGGTGATCTTGTATGCAGCCTGGGTTTGCAAGCTTTTGCCACAGAGAGATGACAAAAAAGAATCACAGACTTGGTGGCCAATGAGCTATGAATTTGTGTCATTGATGGGGTTTTATGAAGGCATATGCTCCTGACCCCCAGTTTTCTCATCTGTAAAATGCAAATAACAATACCTCTAAATAAACTTCTTGAAGTAGATTGTGACTGGCCTTCCCCCTGACATTTTCCTCCCTGGTTACTATAAGCACAAACCGAGACATGAACTACTGTTGATTCGGAAATTGCCATTGTTTTAGGAGATCCTGAATATTTAGGAGTTCTAACTATGAGATTTACATGAAGATAACATCTGCTGTTTCTGGGGATCCAGTGACCACACTGGGATTGCCCAGGATGTGTAAGGAAGTCATAAAAGCTAACAGTCCAACACAGCCATCAAAGACCTGAGAAAATCAGGGCTGGGAGGGGAGCACAATGATGACTTTATGGGCCCAGCACGCTTCCGCTGCGCCACTCTGCTATCTACAATGATGACTTTAGAAATAGAATAACAGAGTATTCAGGAGATTTATCAGGGCACCTCATTAAAGGCACTAATGTATCACCTCCTCAAAATAACATAAGTTGGAATTGGTGAACATAGATCATCTATGGGAGGTGTGGGCAGCAATTTTCTAAATGTGGATTTGATTATCTACCAAGCCTGAGAGAATGGGGCACATAGAGAAACTTGGTTTTGATGGAGAAACAGGGGGAAAAAAGGGAAATTAGAGAGCACCTGGTATCTAGCCTTGCTTTAAAAAATGGTGCTGGATGAATGAAGAACTATATTTGGGTTCCGAAATTACTGAGTTACTCTTTTCCATGAATTTGAGCTCAAAGAAGAACAATTAAAAAGACACAATAGAATGTTTACAAAACACCATGAATAACCAGAAAAAAATGTTGGCAGCTTGTGTTGTATTATAGTCTCTCCTCACTAAGAACAGATGGGTTGGGTGTGATCCTAGATGGCCTTTATACTATGTGGGGAGGTAGCAGTCACTTGATATTCTTACATAGGTCTTCTTTTCTTCCTTTCTTTTTCTCCCTTCCTCCCTTCCTTCTCTATTCCTGTCTACTTATCTACCTACCTGCATTAGGTACCACAGTGGTTAAATAAACCAGGAAACAAACAAAAAATTAAAAAAGCAGGCATTTACTAGTATGTATTAGGGACCTTATTGCTGAGAGCCAAGCAAAGTTCTTTTCTCAAAAAGGCTTCTGAGATGGACAGGGTCACAGAGGGGAGGTGTGGCCTCAGGGGTCTTCCATGAACAACCTTCTTGCTTGTTATTCAGATTTCTTTCTTTACTTTAAATGAATTAGGTCCTTGGAAATAGAGTCACAGGGCTGGGCAATTTTTCTCCTTAAAGAGTGGCAGCAAAGGAAAGCTGGAAATGCATTAATCATAAATGAGTCAATTAATTACAGCTCTCCTTCCCCTGTGGGGTCAGCACGGGCAACAGTAGGCCTCGAGTTATTTAGAGAATTAGACACCGAAGATGCCCTTTATAGAGCCAATTATGTGGAAATAAATTACTCTTTCAGACAACAATATGCTATTCTCTCAGAACATGTGGGGAGGGGTGTCTTTGTCTCAGAATAGTCTGCATGCAGTTTTCCATGATAATTAAAGCCCTTAAACCATTTGTGGAAAAGTAAAGGTTTCTTCTGGCTCAGGTTCTTTGGATGTAACTATACTGCATGCTTAGAAAATTTGGCGAGGGGGTGGTTGTTTTGCTGAGTGATGTGTTGACATTTGAGTAGGTTTCAAAGAGGTGTGACAGAAACTCCCAGCACTCCGAGAGAGGCCTCTATGGCAGCAAGTGATGTAAGTCACTCCCTGAACCCCCCACTCACCCCACGAGAACAGCAGGGTGGAAAGTCTGACAAACGGGTTTCAGAACTCACACTGCTCTGTTGGAAATACCCACGGAACGAAATGGCCTCTGCTGTGCTGGGTAACAGGCAGCTACGCGAGCTGGTGGCAACCAGTGCCTGAGCAGGGCCAAGGAAGGAGGCAGCGTGCTGGGGAGAGCAGGAGTCTCTGCCCCTCCTCGAAGTCCAGGCTGTTCCTTCTCCATCACCAGCCCCTTCCCCTTTGGCCTTCCGTGTCTGACGTGTTCCGACCTCTCTGGGACCTGAGCAGGGTGAGAGAAGGGGTGGGTCAGGCTGCTCATTGCCGTGTGGCTTGTAATGGGAAAGAACTGGAAATGCCAGCATTCGGAAGGGAGTGACTAGAGGACCACAGGGAGCCTTCTCAGCAAGAATATCGCACAGAAGCTAGCAGAGAATCGGATGCAGCTCTGGCTCCTGACATGGAGAATCTTCTAGGTGTACTGTTAAAGGGAAAAAGAAAGTCGCAGAATCAGATCTATGGTATAATACCTTTATGTAGAACAGCCACAAACAAAACTATACGTTTCCGCATGTGTACAAATACATTAGGTTGTACCATACAAAATGGCCTTTTTAAAAGTCAAAATTGGTCAGTCATTGGCAGTTTCCTGTAGGTTAACTTAGGGTTTCCTAATGATGGCACCGTTAACATTTGGGCCATGTAACTCTCTGTTGTAGGAACTGTCTTGTGGATGTAGGACATTTGGCAGTGTCCTTGGCCTCTCCCTGCTAGTTATCACTTCCAACTTGCAACAACCAAAAATGTCTCCAGACATTGCCAAATACCCTCCGAGGGGCAAAATCCTCCACTTACCTTTGAGAACTACTTATTTAACTTGATATACGTAAATGCAAAAAGATGAGAAAACATGTACACCAAACTGATTTGTTATCAGTCATTTCTGGGGAGGAGCCTGGAAATGGGGCATTGTAGCTTTAGCTTATCTGTGTTGTTTTAAGTTATCTTACAGTAAAATTACATTCATGTGCTACCTGTGTAATGAAAAAAAAATTAAACTGGTATTGTGTTTAAACTACTAAAGAGTGAGGGGGACTTGGGCCTCATACAAGGTAGTAGGAGGCAGCAGGAGGTCGCTGTCCACCCGCTGCTTCCTCGGGTTGCACACAGTCCTGTGCTTTGGCACTGGAGTTTTGGTGAGGCCATTGATGGGCTCTGACTGAATGCCTTCCTCTGACTGGGGTGGGGGTGAGGGTTAGGACTTGTGTTGCCTTAGAGAGCTGGGAAGGCTGGAGTGGGGAGGCCCTGGGGGAATAACAGAGGAACAAGAAAAGCCCCCAGATTCATAGATGGGCCCAAAGTCCAACAAACCAGAGGGCAGACTGGAGGATAATCCAAACCCACTGGGTCAGGGGTGGATTTCAAAACTGAGGTGGACTATGGTGCCAGGTTGCAGGAAATAAGCAGGGCCAAATCAAAAGAAAACTCTGTGTGTGTGTGTGTGTGTGTGTGTGTGTGTGTGTGTGGTGGCGTGGTTGTGTATGAGTGGTCACCTAGAACAAATGTTTACTCTCTGGGGCAGTGGTTCTCAAACCTGGCCTCATCGGAATCACCTGTGGGAAAAGAAGAGAACTAGATTTTCAGGCCCCATTTCAGACCAACTGAGTCAGATCACTGAGTAAGGGCTGAGCTATCTGTAATTTTCCATAGAGACTGCACTATGGGAAACACTGCTCTGGCGTTGTTCTGTGGATGTGGTGGTCCAATTTAAGAGGCTGGGAGGGGAGAAATTATACATGGATCGTGGTACTTCCCAGAAGGCTCCACGTTCTGATTTCTCAGTTTCCCAGGCAGTCCTGGAAATTAGGATGGAGGCGATAACTATCTGAGTGGAATGTTGGGTTGGTTGTGAGATGAGGAGGATCTTTATAAATTTCCTTTAGAAAAGTTCTGGACAGGGGCCAAATTTATTCTACATGTTTTAATGAGTCACTGTTCTTGCTCCAAGATGGCATTTTAAGACACTGGAAGAAAGGAGAGGCACTATTGACTCATCCCACAGCTATTTATTGAGCTCCTCTGACAATGGACAAAGCTATGGGAGAATCAAAGATGAGTGTGATGGCTCCACCCAGAAGAGGACTAGAGATGGATCCAGGAGACAGATGTGCAAACAGCTCCTTGTGCATAGGGCAGGATCACATCACAGTTGGGAAGGAAACAGAGTGATGTGCCGTGAACCCAGCAGGAAGGGTAGTGAGCAACCGTGGGAAGCTCACAAAGGCTGGAGTATTTTATGCAGGTGGCTAGAACATTCAGACAAAAACTGGGCTCCTTCTGAGTGTTTTTTTCCTCAACTTTTTATTATGATAAATTTCAAACATACACAAGTTTAAAGAATAGTATAGTAAACACCAATATACTCTGTGTATAGATTCAACAATTGCTAACTAACATTTTGCCATATTTGTTTAATGTTTATGAATATTTTTTGGTGCGAGGTTTGAATGTAATATGTAAGCCTCATTACACTTCATCTCTAAATACTTCGGCATGCTTCTCCTAAGAATAGGACTTTCTTTTTATAGTTATCTTACCTTAGGAAGTTAACAGTGACTTTATAATATTAAACTACAGGTCATACTAAAATTTCAGCTCTCTTCCCGCCCCTTATTGCACTAGGTTCCGTACTAAATTCACACATGGCATTGAGTTGTTACATCTCTTTAAAGTTTTTCAAGGACCTTGTTTCTTTGAGAAGTCCAGCCTGACTGACTCTTAGATTATGGTTTTGTCTATTAATATTTCGTCAGGGAACATCTAACTTATTCCTCCAGTTCCCATTATTTCCTGCAAACTGGAAGTTAAATCTTGATGCTTGACTGATAAATTCAGATGAAAACTTTTTGGTAAGAATATTTAATGGATGATAACATTTTTTTTTATTGTAGCACATCAATTCTTCTAAGTTTTTTTTTTTAAGTTTTGAGGGAAAGTGGGAATGTATTGAGTACCTGAAGCCAAAGAGGTATTGTGTGGTATCAGGCTCATTGTAGTACAGAAAATTACCAAACAGAAGGCCAGTCTCTCTTGTTCCACACTCTCAGGTTTAGAAAGCAAGATGGTGGCTGATGGAACTCAACTAGATGGGCATTGCATTATTTAAGTGTCTGTTGGTCCCCAGGCTAATTGCAGAAAATGTAGCTGGATTTGAACTGGGCCAAGAAGGGATGGAGAAGCTTCAAAGTGGGCTGAAAATCAACAGAAAATCAGAGTGAATAGGAAGGCCCTTCTTGAGTCCTCCAGTCAGAAAGTAGGAGGAAAGGACTGGAAGAAATTAGGAAGAATAATTATCAGTAACTGTTGGAGAAAACTGCTTGTTGGGATTTGATAATTAAGCAAACTCTCTTCCACTGTGGGTTTTGATCAACTTGAGAGACATAGTTGTTAAAAGAAGATACAAGTGAAGTGTTAGCCACATTACTTTGGGGTTTGCTAGGGAAGCTGGATTCGAACAGGTGGTTTGTACAGGATGTGAAAAGGGGTTTCTTACACAATATCCTCCCTGAACTGAACTGACTTAACTTCTGTAATTGTTAATTCTATGTGTCAACTTGACTGAGCCATGGGGTACCCAGATATTTGGTGAAGCATTACTTTGGGTATGTCTGTGAGAGTGTTTTGGATGAGATTTGATTCAGTTGGCTGAGTGAAGCAGATTGCCCTTTCTAATGTGAGTGCCCTCACGATCAGTTGAAGGTGTGAATAGAAAAAAAGGCTGATCTTCCTGTGAGTAAGAGGGAACCTCTGTCTGACTGTTTTGAGCTAGGACAGCAGAATTTCCCTGCCTTTAGACTGAAGCTGAAGCATCAGCTTTTCTTGAGCCTTGAGCCTGCCAGCTTTCAGATGGCAACTACATCATTGGCTCTCTTTGGTCCCCAGCTTGCCAACTGTCTATCTTGGGGCTTCTCAGTCTCCGTAATTGTGAGAGCCAATTCCTTATAATAAATCTCTCTCTCTCTCTCTCTCTCTCTCTCTTGCTCGCTCTCTCCCCCTTTCTCTGTGCGTATACATACACACACATACATACCCCCACATATATCACATATATGTATAGATATATATCTCCTATTGGTTCTCTTTTTCTGGAGAACACTGCTAATACAACCTCACACTTGCAGGTGAGGCAGCTGAAGAGTTTGCCTGGCCTGCTTCTGCATGGTGGGAAGGAAGTTCTATGTGAGTAGTGACATTTGTTCCTCTTCCACAAATCAGATAAGTCCTCCTTGGCCTCTAGGGATCAGTGAGTGAGAGGAAACCACAGAGAATGGTACAAGTTCCCTCACTAGCAGCCCCCAAGAGGGTAGAAAAATTGGGCATAGCAACCAGCATAAAGGCTCAGAAGGAATCTGAAGAGAGGAGCTCCATGTATCAATTGGGTGTACTGAGGACTGGAACACACATATTATGCTAACTTAAATATTGCCTTGAAAGAAAGCTGACCTGAGCTAACTCTAATAAGAAAAGTTGAGCTGGAATCAGCCTAGATCAAGGAAGGCACCACTTTAAAATACACTAGTAAACACCAGAAATTATTTTCAGCTGTTTGTCCTACACGGCAAAATAAAGAACATCTGTTCAACTTTGTAGCACAAATTCATAAGCTCTTAAAAATTACAAAAAACATCAATAACATAGAAAATATTTTTTGGTTTGGATAAATTTGATTCCATACACATGGTAAAAGCCTGATTTACTGTGATAAATTGAGTCTCTATCAGGAAAGTTTAGATCATTAGCAATTTAAAAAGTTTTTAATTTAATTTAATTTTTTATGCTGATAAAATTGTATGTCTTTACCACGTAAAACATGATGTATTGAAGTATATATACACCGTGAAATGACTAAATCTATCAAATTAACATATGTATTACCTCGCATGTTATCATTTTTCTGGTGAGAACACTTTAGATCCACTCTCTTAGCATTTATCAAGAATATAGTACATTATCAACTATAGTTACCTTGTTGTACAATGGATCTCTTGAACATACTCCTCCTGCCTAACTGAAATATTGTATCCTTTGACTAACATCTCCCCAAACCCTTTCCCCCACCAACCACCTCAGCCCCTGTTAACTACCATTCTATTCTCCACTTTTATGAGATCAACTTCTTTAGATTCCACATGTGAGTGAGATCACACAATATGTGTCTTTCTGTGGTCTGGTTTATTTGACTTAAGGCGATATCCTCCAGGTTCATCCATGTTGCCACAAATGATAGAATTTCCTTCTTTTTAAAGGCTGGATATTGCTCCATTGTCTATCTATACCACATTTTCTTTATCCATTCATCTACTGATGCACACTTAGGTTCCTTCTGTATCTTGGCTATTGTGAACAATGCTGTAATAAATGTGGAAGTGCAGATATCTCTTTGACATACTGATTTCATTTCCTTTGGATATATACCCAGTAGTGAGATTGTTGGATCATGTGATAGTTCTATTTTAACTTTTTGAGGAGTATCTGTACTGTTTTCCCTAATGGCTAGAGCAATTTACATTCCCACCAACAGTGTGCAAGAGTTCCCTTTTCTCCACTTCCTCACCAGCACTTGTTATCTTTGGTGAGGCGAAATCTAACAGATGTGAGGCGGTTGTGGTTTTAATTTGCATTTCCCTGATTAGTGATGTTGAACATTTTTTTTTACTTACCTGTTGGCCAAAGGTATGTCTTCTTTTGTGAAATGTCTATTCAGGCCCTTCGTCCAGTTTTTAATTGGGTTATTTGTTTTATTGCTATTGAGTTGAGTTCCTTATATATTGTGGATATTAACCCCTTATCAGATGTATAGTTTGTAAATATTTTCTCCCATTTTGTAGGCTGTCTCTTCACTCTGTTGATTATTTCCTTTATTGTATAGAAAGAAGCTTTTTAATTTCATGTAATCCCCCTTGTCTATTTTTACTTTTGTTGCCTTTGTTTTTGGGGTCATATTCAAAAAGCCATTGCCCAGACCAATGATCATGGAGCTTCTTTCTCTTATGTTTTCTTCTAGTAGTTTTATAGTTTTGTGTCTTGCATTTAAATCTATAGTTCATTTTGAGTTGATTTTTGTATATGGCATGAGGTAAGGGTCTGATTTCATTCTTGGCATGTGGCTATCCAGTTTTCCTAACAGCATTTGTTGAAGAGACTTTCCTTTCCCCCACTATGTCTTCTTGGCTCCTTTGTTGAAAATTGATTGGTTGTAAACATGGGGATTTATTTTTGGGATCTCTATGTTGTTCCACTGGTCTATGTGTTTATTTTTATGCCAGTACCATATTGTTTGGTTTCTATAGCTTTGTAGCATATTTTGAAGTCAGATAGTTTTGTGCCAGCAGCTTTGTTATTTTTGTTGAAATTGTTTTGGCTATTCAGGGTCTTTTGTGGTTCCATACAAACTTTAGGATTGTT
Source organism: Avahi laniger (assembly GCA_963575035.1). Taxonomy (NCBI): domain Eukaryota; kingdom Metazoa; phylum Chordata; class Mammalia; order Primates; family Indriidae; genus Avahi; species Avahi laniger. Next base: position 49,978 of record CAUYSK010115943.1, read on the forward strand.
TTTTCTATTTTTGTGAAGAATGTCATCAGTATTGTGTTAGGGATTACTTTGAATCTCTACATCACTTTGAGTAATACAGACATTTTAACAATATTAATTTCCCCAATCCATAAACGTGGATCTTTCCACACATTTGTGTCTTTCTCAATTTCTTTCATCAACATTTTATTGTTTTCAATGTAGAGATTTTTTACCTCTTTGCTTAAATTTATTCCTAAGCAATTTTTTTGGTAGCTATTGTAAATGGTATTGTTTTCTTGATATCTTTTTCAGATAGTTCACTGTGAGTATATAAAAATGCTAGTGGTTTTTTATATTGATTTTGTATCCTGAAACTTTACTAAATTTACTTATTAGTTCTAATAGTTTTTGGTGTAGTCTTTAGGGTTTTCTATATATTTGATCATGTCATCTGTAAACAGGGACAATTTAACTTCTCTCTTTCTCATTTGGATGCTTTTATTTTTTTTCTCTTGCCTAACCGCTCTGGCTAGGACCTCCAGTACTATATGGAATAGAAGTGGCCAGAGTGAACATTCTCGTCTTGTTCAAATCTTAGAGAAAATCCTTGAACTTTCGCCATTGAATACGGTGTTAGCTGTGGATTTGTCACATATGGTCTTTATGATACTGAGGTACATTCCTTCTATACCTAATTTCTTGAGCATTTTTATCATGAAAGGATGTTACATTTTGTCAGATACATTTTTTGCAACTATTGAAATGATCATATGGTTTTTGTCCTTCATTATGTTAATGTGATGTGCATATTTATTGATTTATGTATGTTGAACCAATCTTGCATCTCTAGGATGAATCCCACTTGATTTTGATGAATGGTCTTTTTAATGTGCTGTTGAATTCTGTTTGCTAGTAATCTGTTTAGGATTTTTTTCATCTATGTTCATCAGGGATATAGGCTTGTAGTTTTATTTCTTTCTTTCTTCTTTTTGGTAGTGTCTTTGTCTGACTTTGATATCAGGGTGATGCTAGCCTTATAAAATGAGTTTGGAAGTATTCCTTTCTCTTCTATTTTTTGGAAGAATTTGAGAAGAATTGGTAGTAGTTCTTCAAATGTTTGATAGAATTCAGCAGTGAAGCCATCAGGTCCAGGGCCTTTCTTTATTACAACACTTTTTGTTATTGATTCAATCACCTTATTTTTTAATAGTCTGTTCAGACTTTCTACTTCTTCATAATTCAGTCTTGGCAGGTTATATGTGTCAAGGAATTTATCCATTTCTTCTAGGTTATCCAATTTGTTGGTATATAATTGTTCATAATAGTCTTTTATGATCCTTTGCATTTCAGTTATATCAATTGTAATGTCTCTTTTAATTTTATTATAATAATTTGAGTCTTCTTCCGTTTTTCTTAGCATAGGAAAACATTTGTCAATTTTGTTTATATTTTCAAAAAACTGACTCTTAGTTTTGTTGATTTTTTTTCTATTCCTATCCTAATCTGTAATTTCTTTACGCTCTGATCTTCATTATTTTCTTGCTTCTTCTAACTTTGGCCTTAGTTTATTCTTGTTTTTCTAGTTTCTTGAGGTGCAACATTAGGTTTTTAATTTGAGATCTTTGTTCTTTTTTAATATAGGTGTTATTGCTATAAACTTCCCTCTTATAACTGCTTTTATTGTATCCCATAAGTTTGGGCATGTTGTGTTTCCAATTTTGCTTATTTTAAGAAATTATTTTCTTTTTCAGAATATTATGGTAGTACAAATGTTTTGGTTACATATATTGCCTTTGCACCACCCAAATCAGAGCAACGAGCATGCCCAACCCCCACACATCATGCACCGTACCCATTAGATGTGAATTTACCCATAACCTACCCACCTCCCACCCCTGCACCTGCCAGAGGCCCTATGAAAGTTACTTCTGTATGTGCACAAAAATGTTGGTCAATTAGTGTCAATTTGATGGTGAGTACATGTGGTGTTTGTTTTTCCATTCTTGTGATACTTCACTTAGAAGAATGGGCTCCAGAGCTCCATCCAGGATAGTACAGGAATATTAGTTAATCATTTTTTTATGGCAGAGTAGTACTCCATGGTATACATATATTACATTTCATTAATACACTCGTGTATTAATGGACACTTGGGTTGTTTCCACATCTTTGCAATTGCGAATTGTGCTGCTATGAACATCCGAGTGCAGATGTCTTTTTTATAGAATGTCTTTTTTTCCTTTGGGTAAATGCTCAGTGTGGAATTGCTGGATCAAATGATAGTTCTACTTTGAGTTCTCTGAGGTATCTCCATATTAATTTCTATAGAGGTTTTACTAGTTTGCAGTCCCACCAGCAGTGTAAGAGTGTTCCCATCTCTCTGCATCCATGCCAACATTTGTCAATTTGGGACTTTTTGATAAAATCCATTTTCACTGGAGTTAAGTGACATCTCATTGTGGTTTTGATTTGCATTTCCTTGATGATTAGAGATGTTGAGCATTTTTTCATATGTTTATTGGCCATTAGTCTTTCTTCTTTTGAAAAGTTTCTGTTCATGTCCTTTGCCCACATTTTAATGGAGTTGTTTGATTTTTTCTTGTTGATTTTCCTGAATTCTATGTAGTTTTTAGTTATCAGCCCTTTATCGGATGTGTAACATGCAAATATTTTCTCCCATTCTGTAGGTTGTCTATTTGCTGTCATGATAGTTTCCGTGGCTATGTAGAAGCTATTACTCAACTTTTTTGCCCTAATTTTGGCTCTATAAAATGGACAAAATGATACCTACCTCCTGGAAGTGTAAGGATTAAATGAGTTCATACATATAAATTGTTAAGAGCAATGCTTGGTAAATAATAAGTAGTCAATAAAAGTTAGCTGTTATTATTTCCTTTTAAAAAATAAATGCAGATGAAAAAGTTCTGAAGGCAGATAGTAATGTGGTTGCACAAGAAAGTGAATGTACTCTACGCTACTGTACACTTAAAAATGGTTAAAGGGTAAATTTTGTTATGTATATTTTACCACAATATTAAAAATACAGTTTAGTTGATGGAGTTTCGAGTGGCAAGATGAAGTAGATTTTGTCTGTGCATCTATTTTTCCTGTGAAATAACATCATTAACTAAAGATGAGATGGGGAGGGTGTTTGATGATTTGAGGAAAGAGAATAGGTGTGAAATAATCCTCTCAGAGACAGAGAACATGAATTTACTAGGGAAATGTAATAGGGTGGTTTATGGCAGTACAGGGTGCCCATTTGAAATCAGTGGTTATAAATTGGAAATAAGTTGAATTGTTAGGAGTGGTTTTGGCACAGGCGTGGAGTAAGTGAACTGTTGAGTTAACCAGGGTTGGTATTTTTCCCAGATGAGTTCGGTAAAGGAAGAAAGAGTAAGGCATGTAGGGTGTTTGCTAGGGAGTGGTCAGAATGCTGAACAATGGAATTCAACACCATACAATGAAATGGAATAGTGATAAAATAGACTCAGGCAAATCTGATAAGGAAGAAATACAAATAAAGAAATGAGAAATAGTACATAACAATAGACATTGAAAATAATATTATCATTTATCGAGATGGAAATGGTCATAGGACATTTAGATAATTGGTCAAGAATTCAATTCTCCTGAGTCTAATGTATTTTAGTGTTTAACTAGTTTGGAACCTGGACTCTGGAAGAATTTTTTAAAAGGTTTCCTTTTGTGTGTGACAAGAGTCTGTTGAGCTATTTTCTCTCCCCCTTTGCTGTCATGTCAGATTCCGAGACAAATTTACCAAAAGTGCCTTGTTAATCTTCCATCTGTCCTTCAGAGATGGGCGACTTGCAATACAACTCCAATTTGCAGAAGGGTAGATTTAGAGGTGACACCTTCCAGTCATACTTTATCGCAAATGTCAGCACCAGGACATCTATAATAAGATACTGGAATATGGCTAGAACAAGGGCTCTGGGAATGGGTCTTCTAGGTGTCTGCCAATTGAGTCTTGGATGATTTGTTCTTGTTTTTCCCAGAAATTAAAGTTAAGTTGAAGTTATTTGAAATTTTCAAGCACACTGCAATTCAACTCCACTGACTTGGATGTATTTATAAGCAACTGGTGTCCTTCAGTTTTCCGAAGGAGGCGCTCCATGCAAGGCGAATAGAAGAAATTCTACCTGAATAAATATTACACAGAGAACTAAAGAAGTCACTATAGTCAGTAAACCACTCAGCGTTCAGAGGTTCAGAGGTCACATGGCTCACTGTCAGCAAATCTATTATGTGTCATAGGAGATGAGAGGAAGAGTTGCAAAAAATTCTAGACCCTCTGTAATCTGAGTCATGGACTAGACTCAGGACAAAAATCATTCTTTTCAACTATATTTCTGTACATATTTTTATAGCTAGCAAGACTCTTTTCTATCCAACCTCATGAAGTATACCTGTACGTGAGGCCTCTAAGGTCCTTAGATGAAAAAAATAAGAAAATGGGAGACTGTTATTGCTTGGCAAACTCATAACTATTTTCTCTGGCTACATGGTCAACCCTAAGCCCTAGGAGTCAAGCAGTGTCCTGAGACAAACCTGCCCCAGCCATGACTCTTTTTACAAAAATCTCATGACTTTGAGCTATGGAACAACTTCTCAATCCCCTTTCTGCATATCCCATCCCTTCTGCGAGGTATGATCATTATCACTCATGTTCTCACTAAAGACAGGAAGATGGGGGAGGTGAGAGACTCCATGATGTTGTCACCTTTGATTTCCTTTCAGTGCAGGAGATCACAAATCTAAAGGACCGTAAATGTCATAAAGTAGCACCGATATCCTAGGTCATCACCCTGCTAAGAAGTTATTGATTCCCAGCTCAGCAGATCAGACCATTATCTGACATACGGTGAGATTCTACTAGCTTATGTGGTTCTTAGCAGATGGTATGTTCATCAGAAAGAGGGTGAAGAGAGAAGACCAGGGGGCTGATGCAGGGTTGCCATGTTGCATCAGGACAGTAATGATGACACTGAAGATGTTTCACTGTTTGATACAGAAGAAGAGACAACTAACAGACCAAAAAAAATCCAAAATCGGACATCCAGTGACATCATTTTTCCATTTATTCTTTCAAGTCAGTGCAATTATCATCTATCTTTTCTGTAAGTTGCTCAGCAGCCGCTTTATTGCCCGTCTGGTGACAATTCTCTTGTTGTTGTCATGTGACTTTTGGGCAGTGAAGAATGTCACAGGTAGACTAATGGTTGGCCTATGTTGGTGGAATCATATTGATGAAGATGGAAAGAGCCATTGGGTGTTCGAGTCCAGGAAGGCATTGCCCCCAGAGAATAAAACCGTTTCAGAGAAACAGAATCAAGAACCTTTTGGTTAGGACGTATTGCCTGTCCAGTGCTGTGGGTGTTATTTGCCTTTAGTGCCCTCTTCTCCTTCAGAGTAGAGTGGTTGGCAGGGGGTTATCATGGGCGTTGGGCTCCACGGTGTGACCTATATGGTCACATCAGGTGTAAAGTGGGCAGCAGGAAGAACTTCACTAGCATGTCCACCTTGTGTCTGGGAAGGCAGTTTTTAAGACAAAACACCGGGAATGATCAGCCTTCCTGAATAAAGAGAGAAAGCTTATACATTTTGTTACATTGGGAAACAACTGAAGAGATTCTTGACTTTGAATCTTTTAGAACTTAGTCCATGTGGCAATGAGGAGTGTTGGGTTTGTTTTTCCACTCAACAATTTTATTTAAAAAAAAAAAGTAATTTTCATGTTATGTTTTTATTTTCTTTCCAGTAGTTGGGGCTAGTAAGTATGTTGTCACTAGAAACATTGTTAAAATTTGTTTTATGGTGTACATATGTGCATAGTTGTGTGGTATCAATATATCCCAAATTAATGAAAGTGTTTGTGTTCATTTGTATATGTGACAGAGACCTTTGCATTTTGATCCATAGAACATAAGAGGATGTTCTTAGTTTATCACCAAGCTCTATGTGTTTACATATTATTTGTGCAGATTATTTTTGGAAGAAAGTTTTGCTTCCAGGGTAAGAGTGAGCACTTTGGCTTATATTACTAAAATATGTACTTTATGGTGAAATTTCTTAGATATACACAAGCAGGTAAAAACAAAATTTGGGCTAGTAGTGTTACCTAGTTTCTAAAATTTTGTTTATTTTTATTTGTGACAAGTCATTTACTTAAGGCCCAATTAACATAAATGAAATCTTCATAGTTTATGTTTAAGGGATACCCAGAGGTTGCTGCTGTTCTATTTATTTTATGGCAAAGATAGCCAGATTCTACTTTGGAACATCCTGGAAGCTCTTCAGGAGTCCTTGGGCTAATAAAATCTATCTTTTATCACCAAAAGAGCATTCTTCTTATGTCATAATAGGAATAATCATTTAAATACTTGGCATAACAAATGCCTGAAAGACATTTTATGAATCTTTTTTTTTTGTTATATGACTATATGCTTTTGTATTAATGGTATTTCTTTTTTTTTTATTTCAGCATAATATGGGGGTACAGATGTTTAGGTTACGTGTGTTGCCCTTGTCCCCCCCCCCCAGTCCAAGTTTCAAATATGTCCATCCTATTGCGTGGTGCGCATTGCACTCTTTGTGTATGCATATACCCGTCCCCTCCTCCCTCCTCCCCCCTCCTCCCTGCCCAACATCTAATAGATGTTATTCTTATATATGCACTTA
>CAUYSK010115944.1:0-27091 GCA_963575035.1 Avahi laniger
AGGCCAAGGCAGGCGGATTGTTTGAGCTCAGGAGTTCGAGACCAGCCTGAGCAAGAGCGAGACCCCGTCTCTATCAAAAATAGAAAGAAATTAATTGGACAGCTAAAAATATATAGAAAAAATTAGCCGGGCATGGTGGCGCATGCCTGTAGTCTCAGCTACTCGGGAGGCTGAGGTGGGAGGATCGCTTGAGCCCAGGAGTCTGAAGTTGCTGTGAGCTAGGCTGACGCCACGGCACTCACTCTAGCCAGGGCAACAAAGTGAGACTCTGTCTCAAAAAAAAAAAATTAAATTAAATTAAATTAAAAAAAAAAAAGACATACAAGAACATCCATCCAGAATTCTTATAGAATAGCCCCAAACTGGAAATAACCCAAAGGTCCATCAACAGTAGAATGAATAAATTGTGGTATATTTATACAATTGAATACTATACTCCAATGAAAAATGAATAAACTACTGCCACATGCAAAAACATGGTGCTGAGGAAAAGCTCTCAGATACAAAAAAGTATTTATTGTATGAAGCCATTTGTATGAAGTTCAAAATAGGCAAACTAACCTATGCTGTTAGAATTTGGGAGAGTTGTCACTCTGGGGAAGAGGGTGGCTAGTGAATGGGCAGGAGCGCTATAGGTGGACTTCTAGGTACTGCTGATGTTCTGTGTTTGATCTGAGAGGTGGCCACATAAGAGTATTCAACAGTTCATAGTTACACAAGTCTTCAATATTTCATTAAGCTGTATGTAACCTTATGATTTCTGCGTTTATCCAACTTTACGTTTTAATTCAATAAAAAGTTCATTTAAAAAAGCAAACAGCTACCATCTACTAAGAATATCTTATGGGACTGTGCCTGGTTGGGCAGAGTACACATATCATCTGACATAGCCCTCTCACCAACCCTGCTCAGTGGAGCCATCTTCGTTTTCTAGATGGGCACCTGAGGCTTGGAGCCATTGTGAGAAATGGCCTAACATCACTCAGTAACCAGGATTTCAACCAAGGGCTTTTATTTATTTATTTATTTTTACAATAAAGCCTGTATGTTATTTCCACTATACTGAGGACATCACTAATCCTCTCTTTATCCAGTGATTTCACTACCTGGACTGTGAGTACCTTGTAAGCAGACCATAACCCCTCCTTTGCTCTGCATGCCTAACACCTGGCCCAGCCTTGGTAGAGGTATCAGCAAGGGATGATGAGTACATAATAACAGATGAGGTTGGCAGGACACCAAACAAGGGGCAAGCACTGTGCTGAGCGCTTAGCCTACAGCATCTCCTTTGATCTTCGTCATGACTTTACAAGGCAGATACATACTAGTATTTTCTCAGCTTTACTCATGAGGAAATGGAGTGAATGAAGATACATGTATGTGTACATGCATGTGTGCATGAAAGAATGAATGAAATTTGAAGGCTCCTCCACCCTCAAGGACGTTGAGCAATAAGCCACAGCCCTGAAACATCTTCCCAAGTTTGTAGCTATCTCAATCCATGAGCTCCTGCTTGTTCCAGTATGAATATTTTCCCTTTAGAGTGTAGTACTTTCAGCTCATTTAAAAACTGATTTCATCTTCTCCTTTTCTGAGGTCCTAAATGCCAAAAAAGCCCCATCAACCATGAGGGAGCTTGCTGTAGGACATGCCATGAGCAAATCAAAGACAGCCTAATGCCCACAGCTGCCCTCCTGTTGATTCAATACTTTAGCAATAGACGACCTCATTAGGCCCAAAACTACTCCACAAGGAAGGCACATATGGTCTTATTTAAAATCTACATAGATGCAGATAACTAAGAAAATGTCCAAATTTCCAATTACAGATTGACAGTACAGTCTCTTTACCAACTACATGGCATTTTAAAATAAACACAGTTATGCACTGGGAGAAAAGTGGCTAGATTCTTCCTGAAATTTCCTCTTGGTTTCACTTGCTTGCCAATTTGTTTACCTTCTTCTTAGGCAACTAATACCAAACCATTTAGGCAACCCTTTAAAAGAGAGAACAGAAATCCATCTCATAGGCATATTTTTTTTTTCTTTTTAGGAAAACAATGTTGTTATATTTTTCGGTTTTCTAGAAGGTTCTCCAGAGGTTTGTAAGCCACAGTGGGTGTCTAATCTGTAGTAGTTCACTGGCATGCCTGATAATAAGGGAAGACTTACTGGATAAAATTGGAGTTATTGCATAAGATGCTGATTTTTTTTCTTGTGGTAAGAAAAGCAATATTGAAAAGTCTGACTCATCTAATTTATTTACAAATAAACATGAATAAGTGGAGCCCATAACATTATGTTTCAAAGTTGATGCCAAAAGAGAAGTCCAATTTCTTGGGAATTCAAAGCTTTCTGGGATGTTTTTAAGTGTGGTTGATGAAAATCCCTGCAGTTTCCTCATTCATGGAATAATAGGCTATGATTTCTAAGATACAGATGAAATGAGAAAATGAATATGAAAGTGCTTTGCAAACCACAAAATCTATATAAAAGCAAAAAAATCCTCATTATTTAAATCACATTGGCAGATACAACCTCCACCCTGGGTACAGACCCCACACTGAGCTGTGTTCCCTTGCCAGGCCCTGCCCTTCCACATGCTGAGGTTCCAAGACTCACCTCTCTGCCTCTCATGTCTTCTCTCCAAATATGTGCCTGACAGTGCCTTGGAAGCTGGTTTCTAAATTCCACTCCAATTCACACAATTTATTAAGAGCTTAAAATATGCAAATCAACATAAACATTATTGAGTGAGTGGTACCTTTTTAGTGGAAGTATAGAGCAAAGCATGGGCATGATAAACGTCCAGTTGAGGACTGTGACTTACTTCCATGGAGAAAGTGGGTGGTAGACATAGGATTCATCAGTATATTATTCTTTATATCTTTTCAATATGTGTCAAATAATTCTCAATAAATTTGATAAAAATCCATTCCACTTTTCAGCCATTAATCATTTCTTAGTTTTATTTTCATTTGTTCGTTCATTCAACACTCATTGGTGCCTATTATGAGTAAAGGTCCATTCTAGGAATGGGAATACACAAATACCTATAATGAGTTACTGCCTTTAAAGGCGCTATCTTATAGTCTGATGGGGGAGGGAGGGAGAAATATGAACGATAATGACCACACCCTGTGAATGCACCACCACAAGAGGGTGCTTGTGTGCAGTGACAGGTAAGTAGCTATGTGCCAAGCAGGTGAGGGGGTGAGCGGATGCAGAGGGAAGGAGACCAGAGAACAAGTTCTTGGGAGAGGTCCCATACTCTTCAATCACTCATTGAATCTAGAGCTGTTCTCTCCTTTCTCTTCATCTTACATGTGGGGAAATAGAAGCCAAAGAGCTGGGCTTAGAATTCAGACATCTGGCTCCCAAGAGCAGCCCTGTAACTTCCTAAACCACTCTTTCCATGCTTAAAAATTATATTTTACAATTGACTTGTCCAGATAGACTATTCATTCCGGAGATGCATATCTTCTAATTAAGCGAGAAGTTCTAAAGAGCAAGAATCATCTGTTTTCCTACTGATACGTGTTTGTGCCTATATACTTAATATCTTGCTTTCCCCAATATGCTTGGTATTATATCTGGCATTTAACAAAAGCATAAACATGTCTCTTTGTATACATCAATGAAAGAGTGAAATATAATTCAACTCAACCAACTATCCTCCTATAAATCAGTGAAGAGAAAAAAATTCTATGCACTTCAGAATTCGACCCAGAAACACTTTATAGTCTACTATCTTTCTGCCTCCCAGATCTTGCCACATTATTCACACAGCTATCTTCACAAAACAGAATCAGATCAAGTCAACTCTTCTCCTCAAGAACCTTCAGTGACTCCTCAGTAAGCAGTAAGTCCTCAGCATGGCATCCTTGGCCTTCAACAGTCAAGCGTATGTTATCTTTCCAGCCTCAATTACCACTAGATCCCTCCAGAGATTTCTTCGTGCTACAACCACTGCCCAAACAGGCTGCGCATTCTCAGTTTTCCCCCCAGCCAATAGTTTTTCTGCTAATTTTTCTACCTATGCTAATCATAATTAATCCTTGAGGACTAGCTCAAATGGCAACTTTTCTATGTTTCCATAGGACATTTTTGCTACCTTTTTATAATACTTATTTTGTTCTTCATGCTAAAATATCTATTTAATTACTCTTCCGACTATAAGCTACTTGTGGGCAGAAGAACCAACCGTATTTCTAATATGCCATGCCTCACGGTGTGGGTTCATTAAAAGTGTGAGAATTAACAAATCTACTTATTGGACTACAGTAATCTCCCTTTATACATGGTTTCAGTTACCCACAGTCACCTACGGTCTGAAAATATTAAATGGAAAATTCCAGAAATAAACAATTCGCAAGTTTTAAATTGTATGCCATTCTGAGCAACATGATGAAATCTCTCACCCTCCCGCTCCACCCTGTCTGGGACAAGAACCATCCCTTTGTCCAGCATATCCACACTGTATACACTCCCCAGCATCGTCACTTAGGCACTATCTCAGTTATCACACTGAGAAAACATAGTATATATAGTACTATCTGCAGTTTGAGGCATCTGCTAGGGGTCTTGGAACATATCCCTCTCAGATAAGGGGGACTACTGAACATCTCTATTCTGTGTTTTGAACCCACTGACCCATGAGTCTTTCTAGATAAATCAGGACTGAACTATGCCCTAAGGGATGCCAGTTTTGGAGCTTACTGCGATGTTCTGGTTAAAGAATGAATATTAATAAAGAGATACTTTGATTTTAAAATCAATAAGTATATGCAGTGAAGCAAGAACAATGTATCTTAAGGGACCAAGTCGTGTTTCTCACGGGTTAGTCTATATTCAGATTCAAAAGATGATTTCATACCCCCAATTCCCGCACTCAGCAGTGGCTACAAAGCTACCTTTATTGTTATTTTTTTTAAGGAAGGGGGGAACCTCTACTAATATTAATTACTAGTACTACCCATTCATTTTTCAAGTTTATTTACTGTTTAAGCATAAAATGCACTCAATTTTTGTTTCCATTTCCGAGTACATTTATGCATTCAGATGCTACTGAGCACCCTGGGGGAACAAAGCATAGGACTGATAGACTCTTCCAAGGCAAAAGGGTTAATGGTAACCATGGCAACTGCCTCCAAGAATAGCATCATCTGCAGCAGCATTCATGCTGGGGCAGTCGACAGAATGGTTATAAATATACCTATTAGCAGCCTGAGCTGAATCTTTAAACAGCACTGTTGGGAGGAAAGGTGCCTAAAAATAGCTCCCCACGCTTGCATTTGAAGACGTGTCCTCAGAAACACAGCATCTCGTGCACACACTCGCACACTCACAGAAAGATTTTTAATTTTCTTTTTTCCAAGTGCCAAGAATTGAATGTTGGAGGCACACAATAGACAATGTGACAGTTTATGACCTTTCTTTTTCACTACCGTATTCCAAAAGGAAGACCCCCAGACAGAAAGGGCAGCCAGATGTGGATCCAGATTCAACAGCGGCTGGCATTGGCCAGTTCCGAAGTACTCTCAGCGTCCCACACAGCAGGGTGGCCCCCCCACCAGGCTCTGTGTGTCCTGCTCACCAGGAAGGCTGTTACTGCAATGGTCCCACATGGAGGACGATGGGCTAGACTGAATAGCAGCTCCCAGCAAGGGGGTGGCAGATTCCCACCCTCACAGCCCTGCCTTGTATAGAGGCCACTTCTTCTGTGCAGTCTTCTATTTCCCACACTTTTACACTCCAGGGACATCTTATCCACATTCCTCCTAAAAGATGGATTATTGTCTACATATGAGTAGGGGCCTTAGAGCTAGACAGTTGCAGGCTTGAATTTCAATTGGCCACATTAGTAGTTTACTTGCATAAATAAATTAGCCTCTCCAAACCTTCATTTTTTCATTTGTAAAGAGGGATAATGAAATGCCAAATTTAGAGGGCTGTTATAAGGAATAAACCAGAGAGTAAAGGAAAAATGCCTAGCACCTGGTAATGTTCAACTTGTGAGCTTTTTTTTTTTACTCTCTCCCCTCCTCCTCCAATAGATTATAACCCTCTGGGAGGCAGGACCATATTATCCGAACTATGTATCTATGTAGCACAGTGCTCAGTATAAAAGCAGCTGTTAGTGGAACAAGTGATTGAGTGGTCAGAGCTCCATAACGGGCCCTCAGACACAAACATAGGACGAAACAGGGCAGAGAATAAAGGTAGCTGCGATTTTAGAGTGGGCTAGTTAACAAGCATTTCCCTGATTAGCATTACAAGAGGAATATTAAAAACATCTAATCACCAGGTGGGGCACCAACACATCAAAGCAAGGCTGGACAGCAGCCTTGGCATGGCCATGCCAGGAGCCCCCCTGCAGGACCTGTCCCTGACCACTCAGGCTCCCTCTTCTGGGAAAGGCCTGCTCAGCTCCACCACCATTTCCCTAATTTCTCCTCTTTGACTTGTCTATCAGTGAGAAGCACTCAGTCTAGATATCAGACCTTTGCTGGGTATGTGTCAATCTAGGGATTCTCTCTCCATCTTTAACTTTCACTTATCTGGGATATATCACACAACACAGAAAAATGCTTAACACATAACGTACACGTAACTTAGCTTTTAAATTTTGCTCATAGTGTCCTTTGTAGCATTCTGCAGACGTTTTATGTAAACAAACTGATCAGTCTTTTTCTTTTGGTTTGTGTTTTATCTGCCGAGCTTAAGAAACCCTTCCCTACCCCAAGATCTTTCAGACAGTCTCCTACATTATCTTCTAAAATTTTAAAATGTTGCTCTTTCATACTTGCATATTTACCCTACCTGATATTGATTTTGCATGTGGCATTCAAATTTTTTCATATGTACAACCAAATGTCCCAGCATCATTTATGAAAAAGTTCTTTCTTTCTCTCACTGATTTATAACGCCCCTTGACATTCCATATTCCCTCAATTCTAAAATTCTTATCAGAAGCTTTTCATAAAACTATGTCCGGTCTGCCATCTGGCTGACAACAATTATAAAACACCATACACTGTAAGATGAATTTATATTTCAGAGATAAAACAAAGGTGCTTCTTAAAACCATGTGCATAGGGCATTATCAAGTTTCTCTTCCTAGGGATCTGATTTGGGGCTTTTTGTTCTTTCACTAGTCCATCTATCCCTGTACATCTATCAGACTATTTTTTTATTACTATTGTTTTATAAGCCTTAATATCTGACAGGCAAAGGCCCCTCCACTTGGTCACATTTTCAGTTCATCTTGGCTATCTATTCTTGGACACTTCTACTATATGAATTCTGAGATTGGTTTCTCGAGTTGATTTTTAAGTTCCTGTTGGAATTTTCCCAAGAATTACATATAATTAATAGATTAATCAGGGATGAAATGGACATCTTCACAATAGTGAGTCTTCCAGTCCATGAATATGGTATATTTTGCTATTTTATCATGTCTACTTTTATGTTTTGTATGTTTATTGTTTTGTAATACTCTTCATAAAAGTCTTGCATACATCATTGGATTTTTTTTTCAAGGTACCTTACAGTACTAGTGGCTTGTGAATGGGAATATTTTCAGTTGTATTTTCTAATTGGCTTTTATTGTAATAGAGGAATTCTATTAATTTTTTACCTTAATTCAAGCAAACATATTGACCTCTCACTAATTCTAACAGTTTGTCCATAGGTTCTCTTGAATTTTCCATATAGATAACCCTCTCATCTGCAAATAAAGACAATTTTGTTTCTTCCATTCTAATTCATATACTTCTTTTATCTATTCTTACTGCAGTAGCTAAAACTGGGATAATTTCAAGTAGAAGCAATGATAGCAGACATCCTTGTCTTGTTAATGACTTAAAATATAATGAGTCTAAAGTTTCACCATCAAGGATGATGTTTCCTAGAGATGTTTGATAGACATCTTTTATTAAGCTAATAAGCCTCCCTTGTAGTCTTAGTTTATAAAGAGCTGTTATTATGAATAAATGGTGAATTTTATTGAATTATTTTATAACTATTTAAATTTTACATTTTTTCCTCAATTAATCTGCTAGTATGATATATAACACTGGGAAATTTTCTCACATAGAACCATCTTTGCATTTCTGAGATAAACTCTACTTGTCCTGACATATTCATTTTATACCTGGCAGATTTTGATTTGCTAATACTTTATTTAAATTTTTTTGTATTGTGCTAAAATCCTGGCCACCAATGAACCTTTTGGACCTCAAACCCAGCTAACTGTTTCATATTGTATTTTATTTCTATTTCATGAAATGTTCATCTTATATTCTAACTTGCAAGTATTGTTTTTCTCCCTTTAAATTTTTTCTGTTACTACCTAAGTTCTTTTGCTGGCAAGGACAAATCAAAGCATGGGCCAGCTTGATTGGAATTCCATGCCAATTCCCTTTCTGTAATTTCATCCTCATTGTCTGTCCTTTTTTCAAACCTTCACCTAAACTCAATATTTATTATCTTACATGGGACAGTGTAAGTTAAAGTTCCTAGTAGAATACCTGGCATATAATAGAGTTGATTCAATCCAATTAATAAATTGCTGTATGTTCAATACACTGGTTGAATTTTCAAAACCAAGTTTTTTCAAGGACAGAGAGCTTGGAAATGTTATATATTTAAGGAATTTGTGAGGATATACTTAATAAATTCTTCACCAGCTACTCAATTCTAAATGCTAGACTTTCTAAATACCTCCTCTGCGGCCTCTGGAAATGTATCACACAATGCTATACAGCAGTAGCCAGCTGTGTGGACCACCACAGCATGGATGCCAGTTGCCACAGCAGACACTCATATTAGAGCAGGTTTCAAGTAGGGTGTAGTGAAGAACTGAATCCTACACTTAACCTCTAGGAATGGGTACCATGTATGCACATGTGGAGGAGCTGGGGGAAGGGGAGATATATGCATATGATTGTGCCCATATACACCAATAAAGTTTGGATATTTGTCCCCTCCAAACCTCATGTTGAAATTTGATCCCCGGGGTTGGATATGGGTTCCAGTGGGAGGTGTCTCGGTCATGGGGGTGGACCCCTCACGAACAGCTTGGTGTCATCCTCACGGTAATGAGTGAGTTCTCGCTCCATTAGTTCCATGAGAACTGACTATTAGAAAGAGCCTGGCACCTCCCCCCCCTTGCTTCCTTCTTCTCACCATGTGACACCTGCTCCTCCCACCCTTCTGCCATGAATAGAAGATCCCTGAGGCCCTCACCAGAAAAAGATGCTGGCACCATGCTTCTTATACAGCCTACAGAACCGTGACCCAAATACACCTCTTTTCTTTATAAATTACCCAGCCTCAGGTATTCCTCTATAGCAGCACAAAATGGACTAAGACATAAATATTTTTTTTAACTCAACTTATATTCCGGCCAATGTAAGTATCTTCATTTTTATAAAAAGCATGCCCCTGGAAACCAACTCTACTTTAAAAGATTTTTTTAATTTCTACAACATTTTGTAATTAATTAGGGTTTTTAAATTTCCTTTACTTTCACCTTAATGAGATGGCTCTTGCCTGCCTCTCTCATTACTTTGCCTCTTATACTCTATAATGAATGAGAATTCATAACCTTCTTATAGCTTCCAACGTACCAGGCCCTGAAACTACTTGCTCTGTCATTTACAAACTCTATACCCTTGACTAAGTTACTTAATATCTATGAGCCTCAGTTTTCTTATGGAAAAAAAGTGGGGATAATCGCACTTATTTTACAGTATGATTTTTTATAACTAAATATAATAAAGTATGTGAAGGGTCCCATTACACAGGTGCTCGATAAAGATCAGTTTCCTTCTATCAACATTTCTATTTAAATTATCAATTTATCCTTTTCTTTCAACATTTTTCCCTCCTGTTCTCACATCTTTTTAGTTCCATATTTTACTCTACGCTACAATATTAAACAGCTAAATATCCACTTGGTTGTTTCTACTTTTTCCTGGTTCTCTTACCCTATTTCTGTTTTCTTTTAATACCCACTTTACTGTGAACTTATGCAGAAAATCCAGTAGAGCATAAGTGCTTCCATGGACAATAACATCTTTTTATGTCTGAATCCCTCCCCTATGTCAACCATAATGCCATGCGTCTCTTATTTAATATGTATTTAAATGAGTTACTCTATTTAGTGAGGGCAGCACATGCTCTTAGCACACAGGCAGAGCTCTATATCTCATAAACGTCTGAGTTTCTCAGTTGATGCCTTATTCTAGGCGTGAGACAGCAAGACGTAATAGCTACAGCAGACACTGAGGCATATTGGTTAACACTGTAAACATAAGTTGGTTGTGTCAGGTAAGAAGCGCTGTTTCAATTTCTTTGTCATAAAATGGTCATAATATTTATTTATAGATTGGTAACTTCGGGGCAAAGAAATGAGAAACAAAGACAAATCAGAACTTACTGACATTATTTGAGTTATTTTCATTGTAAGTGTGAACATGACTCTGGCCTAAATGATAATTGCAGTGATATACAGTGATAGACAGACAGGCAGACACAGTTTAATCACCAATAACACTTTATGGTTTTAAAAGCATTTTCATATGTATTATTACTTGACTTGATTCTCAAATAAGCCACAGAGAGTTCATTTACAGAAGAAGATACTAAAACCAGAGTAATGACCTCAGCGAAGTGACACAGCATCATCTGAGGAAAGGCATGTGGGTCAACACCAGACCACACAGGCCAGGCGCATCCATACCTTACGCCAGGTGCTCTTTAGGCACATACAAGCCCCTAGCCCCACTGAACTTCTGTAGAATGGAAAGGTAGCCACACACTTATTCCCTTGTTCAACAAACACTTACGGAAATCCTACTATTGACGGGTACTGGCTCAGGTCGTGGGAGCCTAGCAGTGAATAAGACAGACAAAGCCCTGCCCTGTGTAGTTTCCCCTCAGTCACAACACCCATAGAATGAGGTGTGACCCAGAACAAGGTGAGTGTACAGAGAAGAAGGATAATCCTCAGGCTGCTGGAGGGAATCAGATGTATTCCCAACATTTTGTATTAAAACACCTAGATCATTTTAAAAAAAAATTATTCTCTCAGTCATTATTCTATACTTTCAGAATTAATTTCCATTCACCATTAATAGTAATAAACCACATTTTCACTTGACTTTCACATCCACATTCTGGACTCAGCTTAGTTATGCTGAACTCTTTGTCATGCCAAATTTTCTTTTTTTTTTTCTTCTCTTTTTTTGTTTTTTATTTCAGAGTATTATAGGGGTATCAAACATTTTGGTTACATAAATTGCCTTTGCATTACCCAACAAGCATGCCTATCCCCCAACGATGTGCACCACATCATTAGGTGTGGATTTACCCATCCCCTCCTCCCCTTCCCACATGCCCCAATACCCTATGCATGTTACTTCCCAAATGTGCACATTAGTGATGATCAATTAGTATCAATTTAATGATGAGTACATGTGCTATTTCTTTTTCCATTCTTGTGATACTTCACTTAGTAGAATGGGCTCCAGCTCCATCCAGGATAATACAATATGTACTTCATCATTTTTCATGGCTGAGTAGTACTCCATGGTATATATATACCACATTTTGTTAATCTACTCGATTATGGATGAGCACTTGTGTTGTTTCCACATCTTTGCGATTGCGAATTGTGCTGCTATAAACATTCAGGTACAGATGTCTTTTTTATAGAATGTCTTTTCTTCCTTTGGGTAGATACTGAATAGTGGGATTGCTGGATCAAATGGTAGTTCTACTTTTAGTTCTTTGAGGTATCTCCATACTACTTTCCATAGAGGTTGTACTAGCTTGCAGTACCACCAGCGTGTATGAGTGTTCGTATCTCTCCACATCCATGCCAACAATTGTTGTTTTGGGACTTTTTGATAAAAGCCATTCTTGCTGGAGTTAAGTGATATCTCATTGTGGTTTTGATTTGCATTTCCCTGATGATTAGAGATGTTGAGCATTTTTTCATATGTTTGTTGGCCATTAGTCTATCTTCTTTTGAAAAGATTCTGTTCATGTCCTTTGCCTACTTTTTAGTGGGGTTGTTTGATTTTTTCCTTGATTTTTTTCTTGAATTGTGATTTTCCTGAGTTCTATATAGATTCTAGTTATCAGCAATTTATTGGATGTATAGCATGAAAATATTTTTTACCCTTCTGTAGGTTGTCTATTTACTCTAGTGATAGTTTCTTTGGCTGTGCAGAAGCTTTTTAATTTGATCAGGTCCCATTTATTTATTTTTGTTGATGCTGTGATTGTCTTTGGGGTCTTTTTCATAAATTCTTTGATGAGGCTGATATCTATAAAAGTTTTTCCAACATTTTCTTCTATAATTCTTATGGTTTTATGCCTTAGGTTTAAGTCTGTTATCCATTGTGAGTTCATTTTTGTGAGAGATGAAAGCTGTGGATCCTATTTCAGTCTTCTACGTGTGGCTAACCAATTTTCCAAGCATCATTTATGGAATAGGGATTATTTTCCTCAGTGTATGTTTTTGTCTGCTTTGTCACAGATTAGATGGCTATATGAGGATGGTTTTATATTTGGGCTCTCAGTTCTGTTCCATTGGTCTATGTCTCTGTTCTTGTGGCAGTACCACGCTGTGTTGGTTACTATAGGCTTATAGGATAGCTTGAACTATTATAAACTGATGTCTCTGAATTTGTTCTTTTTTGCCTAAGGTTTCTTTAGCTATATGGGGTCTTCTCTGGTTCCATATAAAGCGTAAATTTATTTTTTCTAGATCTGTGAAAAATGATGTTGGTATTTTAATAGAGATTGCATTGAACCTGTAGATTACTTTGAGTAGTATAGATATTTTAACAATGTTGATTCTACTGATCCACGAGCATGATATGGTTTTCCATCTGTTTATGTCCTCTTCTGTTTTCTTCCTTAGTGTTTTGCGGTTCTCCTTGCAGTAGTCTTTCACCTCCTTACTTAAATATATTCCTAGGTATTTTATTTTCTTTGTTGCTATTGTGAAATATATTGAGTCTTTGATTTGGTTCTCAGTTTGACTATTGTTGATGCATATAAATGGTACTGATTTGTGTACACTGATTTTGTAACCTGAGACTTTGCTAAACTTATTTATCAATTCCAGTAGTGTCTTGGGAGAATCTTTGGAGTTTTCTAGATATATGATAATATCATCAGCAAAGAACAATGGTTTAACCTCTTCTGCCCCCATTTGAATGCCCTTGATTTTCTGCTCTGCCTAGGACTTCCAGCACTATGTTGAATAGAAGTAGTGATACAGGGTAACCTTGTGTGGTTCCAGTCTAAGCAGGAATGCTTTCAATTTTTTCCCATTCAGTATGATGTTGGTTGTGGGTTTAATCATATATGGCTTTTATCATTTTGAGTTAAGTCCTTTCTATGACTATTTTGTTCTTATTACAAAAGGGGGCTAAATTTTGTCAAATGCTTTTTCTATGTCTATTGAGTGGATTGTATGGTCTTTGTTTTTATTTCTGTTTATGTGGTGAATTACATTTATAGATTTGTATATGTTGAACCATCCCTGCATCTCTGGGATGAAGCCCACTTGGTCATGATGGATTATTTTTTTTTGATGAGCAGGTGAATTCGATTTGTTAGGATTTTATTGACAATTTTTGCATCTATATTCATAAGGGATATTGGTCTGTAGTTTTCTTTTTTTGTTGTTGCTTCCTTTCCTGGCTTTGGTATCAGGGTGATGTTGGCTTTATAAAACATGTTGGGAAGGATTCCTTCTTTCTCGATATTGTTGAATAATTTCTGCAGGATATGCATCAGTTTTGCTTTGTAGGTCTGATGGAATTCAGGTGTGAAGCCATCTGGTCTTGGACTTTTTTTTAGGAAGGTTTTTTATTATTGCTTCAATTTTGGTACTTGATATTGGTCTGTTGAGGAATTCGATTTCTTCCTGATGGAATCTAGGGAGGCTGTGTGTTTCTAAAAACCTGTCCATTTCCTCCACATTTTCAAGTTTATGTGCACAGAGATTTTTATAGTATTCAGAGATGATATTTGGTATTTCTGTGGTATCAGTTGTCATCATTTCTCCTTTTTCATTCCTGATGGAGCTTATTAGAGTACTTTTTTTTCTGCTTCTGGTTAATCCATCAAGAGGCATGACAATTTTGTTTATCTTTTCAAAGAATCAACTTTTTGTTTCATTAATCTTCCATATAGTTCTTTTATTATCAATTTCATTTAGTTCTGCTCTGATCTTGGTTATTTCTTTTCTTCCACTGGGTTGAGGTTGGTTTGTTCTTCCTTTTCCAGTTCTTTGAGTCAATTAATTAGACTGTTGATCTGTGATCTTTCTATCTTTTGGATATATGCATTTATGGCTATAAATTTTCCTCTCAGGACTGCTTTAGCTATGTCCCCCAGATTTTGATAACTTGTGTCCCCTTTTTCATTAAGTTCAAAGAATCTTTTGATTTCCATCTTAATTTCCTCCTTAACCTCAGTATTACAGCAGTAAGTTGTTTAGTTTCCATGACTTTGTGTATAGATAAGTGTTTCTATTGGAGTTGATTTCTAATTTTATTCCACTGTGGTCTGAGGAGATGCATGGAATGATTTCTATTTTTTTTTAATTTTTTTTAGACATGTTTTGGGGCCTAGGATGTAGTCAATCTTAGAGAATGCCCCATGAGCTGATGAAAACATATATTCAGTGGTTTTGGTGTAGAATGTTCTATAAATATCTTTACTCCCATTTGTTACAGATTTCTGTTTAAGTCCATTGTTTCATTGTTTATTTTCTGTGTGAAGGCTCTGTCTTGTTCTGTCAAAGGGGAGTTAAAGTCCCTGGCTATTACAGTGCTGCTGTTCACCATTTTGTTTAGATCAAGTAAGATTTGCTTTATGAATCTTGGTGCTTCTGTGTTGGGTGCATAAATATTTAGAATTGTTATGTCTTCTTGTTGAATTATTCCCTTTACCATTATATAATAACCATCTTTGTCTTTCATTACTTTTGTTGATATGAAGACTAAGTTATCTGATATAAGAACTGCCAATCTAGCTTTCTTTTGGTTTCCATTACCATGGGATATTGTTTTCCATCCATTCACCTTGAGTCTGGATGAGACTTTGTGAGTTAGATGTGTTTCCTGAAGGCAGCAGATACTTGGCTTGTACATATTTATCCATTTAGCCAACCTATGTCTCTTCATTGGGCAGTTGGAGCCCACATTTATTGAGAGAATTGATAAGTGGAGTGGATTTCTGTTCATCCTGTTGAGTAGAACTTTGTTGCTTTGTTTTATGTCTTGAGCCATGTGGCACATGGCTTTTGATCTTTAGCTTTTGGGTGATTTTACACTGGTGAGTGTTTATTGTGCTGGTCTGTGAATAATGCAGCTCTGAGTACTTCCTGTAGGACAGGTCTTGTCTTGAAAAATTCCCTCAGTGTTTACTTGTCTGAGAAAGACTTTATTTCCTCCTCATATATGAAACATAATTTTGCAGGATACAGAATTCAAAGCTGGGCATCATTCTGTTTGAGAAGAATGAGAATAGGACCCCAGTCCATTTTGGCTTTTAAAGTCTCAGTTGAGAAGTCTTCAGTTGGTCTGATGGGTTTTCCTTTGTAAGTTACCTGCTGCTTTCACCTTACATCTCACAGGAACACCTCTTTCATGTTTATTTTGACCAGTCTGATGATTATGTGTTGTGGGGTTTACCTCTTTGTGATGAATCTCCCAGGGGTCCTCTGAGCTTCCTGTACCTGAATATCTAGATTTCTAGCAAGATCAGAGAAATTTCCCTCAATTATCCCCCCAAATGAATTACTCAACCCTTGTGTATCTTCTTCACCCTCAGGGATGCCTATGATTCTTATGTTAGGCCTCCTTATATAATCCAGTATTTTCTTGTAGGCTTTGCTCGTTCCTCTTATTTCTCTGCTCTAGCTCTGTGACTGACTTGTTTAATTGAAAGGTGTTGTCTTCCAGCTCTGAGATTCTTTCATCTGTCTTCTCTAACATGTTCTTAAGGCTTTCCACTCTGTTTTGTAATTCCTTGAATGAATTTTTCATTTTCAGAAGTTCTGTTTGATGTTTAATAATTCAATTTCTTTAGTGAATTTTTCATTCATTTCCTGTACTGTTTTTGTGGTTTCTTTGTGTTGTGTTTCTATTTTATCCTGTATTTCATTAAGCTTCCTTACAATCCATGTTTGAAATTCTTCATCTGTCATTTCAATATTCTGCTTTTGGTTGGTATCCATTGCTAGAGAGCTGATGTTCCCTTTTGGGAGTGACCTTTCACTCTGATTCTTCATACTTGCAGAGTTCTTTCGCTGCTTCCTTCTCATCTGGAACAGCTGTTACTTCTTACTTTTGGATTTTCTTTTGTTTAGTTAATGACATACACAGTTTAATCTCTGAGTCAGTAGGTGGTGCTTGTGGATGAGAATCAACCACACCCTCTATTATTGAGTCAGTAAATGCTGTAAAGGGCATGCAAATTGATCTCTCTGTCAGTAGGTGGTGTTTGCTGGAGGAAACAAGGTGTACCGTCATTTTTGGATCCTGTGACTGGCTCTAGTTCCTCAGGAGAAACACTCTAATGCCCCAGGTAGTGGGTGGGGCCATGGAACTTCCAGGTGAGTCCTTTATTCCCTACCACACCAAAGGCAGGTGAGGGAGTGAGGCTGGGTGGGGGTGGGTGGGGGGAGCCTGCCCTCAAGCTTCACGAATGCTTTTAGCAGGTATCAAAAGTCTGTTCCAAACTCTGGGCAAAGCTGCATGGCAGGGGCTGAAGCAGCCTCACTCAACCAGAAAGTCTGCATGTGGAGGTGGGGCTGTCTGAGACCCACAACCCACCTGTCAATCTGGAGCAGGCCTCACTCTTTTCAACCCTCCCGTATTCCTCAGTTTCTCCCAGACCTCTGCTAATAGGCAGGACCTCAAGACAGCGAAGCTCCCCCATCACTGTGATGCAGACATGGAGGTTCCCTGCCCAGGATTCTGGACTGAGCCGGGAGCATGGCCCTCCTGTGGGAGGAGGAGTGCCCCAAAAGCATTCTGCAGCTAGGACCCACAATGTACTCTCCTCCCTGATCTGCCCCTGTAGGCACCCACATGTCCCAAGACTAGATCACTAATATCTCCTCTGCACTCCTGGGCACTGCAATCAAGGCCTGGGTGTATGGGATCTGGCCTGCGGGCTTATCCTTGGGGCCCCAGAGATCAATCCCTGTCCATGCCAGGAATAAGGATGCTGGTCCCATGTCACCCATGGGGCACCCAAGGTGGTTCAATGTCCCTCCGCCTTAGGGCCTATCTTGCTCTGATGCGGCTGCCAGGCAAGAAACAGCACTGAAGGCTGGTGGACAGGGAGCTCCGAGTCCAAGCACCCCTCAGTCCCCTGCAGGACCTCAAAAGGAAAGGTCTGAGCCTGTGGGAGCCTCCATGTGGTGGCTCAATTGTCTCTCTCTGCAGCTGTGGGTGGGGTAGGAGCAGGGGAGAAAAAGAGACTGGGTGGAGGAAAGCCAACAATCAGGTCTTCTCCAACCCTCTCTCCAGGAGGCATTCCACCAAGAATGACTAGACTCTGGGGTCATGCAGAACACCCCAGAACTCACTGGACCCCTGTGGTTCCTGCAGTCTGGGTCAGAGTTATGAAATGTCTGTGTGGGTATGAGCAAGATGGAACCTGAGGAGTTGAAGCCCCCTCCGGAGGGCAAAGTTGCCCGGTGGGTTGAGAAGCAATATGGCACCAGCTATTTGGCTGGGGTCTGTGGGGTGGGAGGCCCCCAGTGGGGGAGCTGGGAACCTGATGTTCTGTCCTCAAGAAGCTCACTGGCAGCAGCAGTTTCTGGACTCCTGTGGATAGAAGGAATCTCCTGGCTGAGAGTCTGACTCAACCTGGAGGGCAGGGTCAGGACCAGGCAGGCAGGAGGCAGCTAGGGCCTGGAGGGCAGGCTCGGGTGAACAGGCCGCCATCTGCTTCTTAGACACAAGTGTCCCTCGGATGCCAGGTCAGATGTGCAGAGTTCGCAGCCCTCCTCTCCCTGCCCAGAACCCACCAAAATGGTTGCCCAAAGCCCCTCAGGTCAGCGCCTGCCACTCTCTGGTCATTCCCATGCCCAGGTCCCACTGAACTCTAGAGGTGAAACGCCTGGCTCCAAATTCCAGGGTATGGCTCAGGGAAGCCAAAAATCAATCCAATCCCTCCCCAGCCAGGTGTAGTCCTGGCAGAGTGCACCTGAGAGTTCAGGATGGCCCCAGCTATTGCCTCTTCTTCATGAGCCTGTTGTCTAGTGCAAGGGCTCTGCACTAACTCCAGGCATGTCCCTGAGTGGGTAGGAGGTCTGTAGCGGTGGTAGGTATCTTCTTACAGGTCAGATCGCACTGCATTGGCAAGGCGAGCGCAGCCCTCCCATGATCTGTTCTCTGCTGTTCTCCTCACATTTTCTAATCTTCATATAAGTATCTCCCGTCACCTTTTTTTTTTCCCCGCACTGAGTGTCCTATGTTTCTTCTCTGTGAATTCACAATGCTGCTTCTAGAGCGAGCGATCAGCATGCCTGCACTCTTCATCTCCTTCCCTGGGAGCGGTGAGCTGGTTGGCTCCCTCTAGTCTGCCATTTTTTCCCCTCCAGGTTTTCCATTGTTAAAGAAAATTCCCAATGTCCCTTCATGAACTCACTAACTGAAAAGAAACTTAAGAACTGTCCATTTATCATCTCATTCTTATGCCCAGAGTCATTTTAATGTACCACAATGCCATAAATAGTCCACACATCAGGCTCAGGACAGTGAGCATCCCTTGGGCAGCACACCCAACATCCCGCTATCCCAACTCATCAATTGAAAGCCTCATGCTCGCACTTATCCTGGTCCCTGGAGGGTCCATCCTATGCCTTCCAGCTACCTTGCTCCAATTCAGAAAAAACTCCAAGCAATTCACTTAGAGACTCATATCCAATGCTACTGTATTTACCTTGCAATAGAAGGCAAAAGAAAACATTCCTGGGACTGGTGAGTTCACGGTTCTCAGCACAAGACGAACGATATAATGAACAACTCGGATAGAGTAATTCTTACTTTTTTGCTCACTTTTTATATTTATTGTGATAATCTGTTCATATTTTATTGTGATTGCAAATTGTTAATTTATAGACACTATTTATAGCCATGTTCTAGTGATTACATTTCCTGAAGGAGCTAACCCATTGGGGGTGGTTTTCTTTTAAGTTCACTGTCTCTAAAACAAGAAAGAGCACAAGAAAGTCTTTTACATTTCAATCTGTACTTTGCTGGACAGTTTGTGTAGAGCTAACTAATATATATGAAAATGCTTTCCAGGTAGCAAGACTAGTATTATTATGATGCTCCTGAGGGCATCAATGCTATCACCCTCTGATCTCATTTCATTGCTCTAGTCTACCTGCAAACAATAACTAAAAGATCCCACCAGCATGACCCTTGATGGCAAGCCAATCCTAAACGGGCCAGGAAGTTCAAAAGCAACTACCTGTAGTCTATTTGGGATCTCAAATAGGAATAAGAATATTATTCCCTGGGACTAGTGACTTGGCTTCAATTTCTAACTTATGAAATGGGGATAAAATATCTACCCCACAGGGCTGCTGTGCTGACTCAAATGTATGTAAGTCATCTTCTACGGTGCCTGGCAAGTATTAATTGATCCCCTGCTCATCTCCAAGTGTCTGCTCAACTTGACCCAGTATATGAAGTGCATGTGCTAGCCCTGTGAAACCTATATGAGACAACTCTCTATATATCTTGTATATATACATACATGTACAGAGTATATGTATGTATGTAAAACACTACTACTTAAAGCCCAAAAGATCCCAGACTGCATAAGAGGAGGAAGCAGGTGAGCTACTCCACTAGAATTAAACATCTGTAGCCTGCCATCCAATAATGAGGCATGGAAAGATACACAAGCCGGCCATCTATGGTGAGAAACACATGCCACGTGATGGTGGCGGTACTGTGGTTATAATGATGGTGAGCATATACTGAGGGCTTAGTATGTACCAGACACTGCTGCCAAGTTCTCTACTGATATTATCTCATTTAGTCAACACAACAACCTCATGTATGTGTGTTATTATCCTCATTTTACAAATGAGGAAATGGAAGAGTTCACTGGGATGGGTACTAACTGGATGGAAGGCATTCACACAAAGAGGCACTGACAGCAGAAGGTAGGACCTGGAACCAGAGAACAGATCATCCACACAAAGAAGGAAGGTAAAGATCAGGTGGTGCTAACCAAACCCTGGGCAGCACCCACATTTAAGGGGCTAAAGGGAGAAGAGGAACCTAGGAGGGAATCAGGGAAGAGTAGGATGGGCAGAGCTTCAAGAGTCCTGGGACCCTGAGCCCAGAGGATAAGGAGGACATTCAGCAGGGACTCTAGGGCCTGCCAGGGCTCTGCCCTTGGGGCTGCCCTTTCAGCACTTTCTCCACAGTTCATTGGTTCATTTTTTTTTTTTCCGTTAGTGTCTTAAATGAGGACAAAAGAAATAAGTCCATTTCAATTCTGTGGGCACCACAGGTCTATAGGGAAAGCTATCCTGAAAGATAGCAGAGCTGAAACTGCAAGCGACTTCTACTGCCTGACATACAGAACCAAAACTAGCAAGATGACATTTAACAGAGACTCATCTAGCTCCCACATTCAGGTTCAAAAAAACCAACTGCACAGGAAGAGATATGGGGAGGTTGAGACTGACAGCAGGTGAGGGGATAAAGAGCTAGGGAGGGGTACCTGACCGCCACTGCTACTAACAGGGGGCCAAAAACATGACTCAGTGGCAGTGGAGGGGTGGGTACTGCCTTAGGTCCCATCAGCACCAAAGTAGCCCCATGCACGAGGCTGTGATCTAAGGTCTGAGAACTGGCTCAGACCTCGCAGACAGGTCTGGGTCCACCCCCCCATGAATCTAACACTATTGATCATCCCTCCTATGAACATCCTTCCTTCCTCTCTGTATTGGTCTGCAAGGGCTGCCATGATAAAGGACCACAAACTCAGAGGCTGGAACAACACGGATGTATTGTCTCACAGTTCTGGAGGCCAGAAGTCTGATATCAGGGTGTCAGCAGCGTGGGTTCTTCAGAGGCCTCTCTCCTTGGCTTGTAGACGGCATCTTCAAGTTCACATGGCGTTCTCCCAGTATGTGTGTCTGCCTTCAAATTTCCCTTTTATGAGGACACTAGACATATTAGATTGGGGCCCACCCTAATAACCTCATTTTATTTAGACTGTCTCTATAAAGACAATCTCCAAATAAGATCACATTCTAAGGTACTGGGAGTTAGGAGTTCAACATATGAATTTGGGAGACACAGCTCAACCCATAATACTGCCTTTATGTCAATGACACTTGCCTTTGTGTCAGTGACACTCAAATCTTTACCACAAGCCAAAGCTCTCTCCTGCTTTCAGACGTGAAGCCAACTGTCTGCTGACCACCGGCACCAGGATGTCCAGAAACCTCTGGCTCAACAAGCCCCACACTAGTCCTGTCTTCTCTGTCCCATTAAGGAAGGTAGTATTCCATGAGGGTTATGACCAGGGACTCAAACCAGAACGCCTGGCTGGAATTCTGCTGCCCCAGCTGTGTCACCTTGGGCTAGTTATTTCCCATTTCCTTGCCTATTAATGTGGACTTACAGGCTTCTTTTAAAGATATACTAGTTAATCCATGTGAAAGGACTAGGGCAAGCTCTTGGACAGCACTGTGTCTTAAATGGTGTCAACTGTCTATTAGGTTGGCTATGACTGTGGGAGCCATTCTCCCACAAACTCATGCTAGAAAAATGTGAATTTTAGGATCAGCTTGTCAACTTCTACAAAGAAGCCAGTTAGGATTTTGACGGGAATGCACTGAATCTGTACCTCGATTTGGGCAGTATTGCAATCTTAATAGTAAATCTTCCAGTCCATGAACACGGTATCTTTCCATTTATTTATACCTTCTTTAACTTCTTTCAGTGATATTTTCTTGTGGTCAGTATACAAGTCTTATACTTCTTTTTGCTAAGTTTATTCCTAAGTATTTTATTATTTTTGCAATT
The DNA here is from genome assembly GCA_963575035.1 of Avahi laniger. Taxonomy (NCBI): domain Eukaryota; kingdom Metazoa; phylum Chordata; class Mammalia; order Primates; family Indriidae; genus Avahi; species Avahi laniger. Next base: position 22,106 of record CAUYSK010115944.1, read on the forward strand.
ATTATAAAAATAATTATTTTCTGAATTTCATTTCCTGGTTGTGCATTTTAAATGTACAGAGATACAACTGATTTCTATATGAAGATCTTGTACCCTGCAACCTTGTGGAACTTTTTATTATTAATAGTTCTAATAGTGTTTTAGTGAATTACTTATGCTTTTCAACATACAATATCACAGAGGCAGCTTAACTTCCTGCTTTCTACTCTGGATGCTGTTTATTTCATTTCCTGGCCCACATACTGCATTGGCTAGAATCAGTGTTGAATAGAAATGGCAACAGTGGACATCCTCGTCTTATTCCTGATCTTAGGGGGAGAGCCTTCAGCCTTTCACTATTAAGTATGATGTTAGCTGTGGGTTTTTCCTGGATACCCTTTATCCATTTCAGGAAGTTCACTTTTATTTATAATGAGGTTTTGGTTTTGTTTTGAGCTTTATCACGAAGAGATCCTCAGTTTCTCGCCTATAAATCCATTCTCCTCACAGCTGCTGGTATGGTCTTTCTGAAACGCAAAGCTGATAGCATCACAGCTTTTTTCCTGGACTACGGGACATTGTCCACACTCAGGTCTCTCCCTCGTCGCCACTTTGGCTTTGCTCTTTGCCTTCTGGCAGCAAATCGATTGTGATTTCCCAACATACTCTGCTCCTTCTTCCCTCCATGATTTTGCTCTTTTTGTTCCTTCTGTTTGGAATGCAATTCCTGTGACCATCCATTTGCCCCTAAATGCTTTTAAAACTTTGCATGATTTCATCTTAGAAACCTTCCCCAAAGTGTAGGTGAGCTTCCCTTCCCCTATATATCAATACTCTGTGCACATGTGTTTCATTACAGTTACCATATTACATTCTAGTGTTATGTTTATGGGTCTGTCTTCCCCCACAATCAGTTGTTAAAGGCATTGTCTCTGCCGTATTGACCTTTGTTTCACAGCATTTAACACAGTGCTTAGCATACAGTATATAACATACAGCACGGCTGAATGAATGAATGACTCATCAAATTGATCCTTCCTTTTACTGGCATAGTGATTCTTCTAAAGTGCAAGTTTTATTATAACATTCGATTGCTAAAAACCCTTCAATAGCTGCAGATATCCTTCAGGATAAAGTCCAAATTTCTTACCACAGCATCGAAGATTCTCCAGGATCTGGCTCTGCCCCCAGCCATCCACATCTTTTGTGACACATCCCACGCTGAAAACACATACAACTCCCCTGACATGTTTGCTTATGTCACACCCTGTGCCTCGGACTGCCTTGAACACGTTCCCTGCTGTTTACCTGGAAACAGCCCAATCATTTTCTCAAGAGTCAGCTCAGACATCACCTTTGAGCTCTAGATTTGTTTATACAGCTGTCTACTTGCTTGGATGTTTCAAAGGCACCCTAAATTCCCCAAATCTAAGACTGAACTCACGGCAGTCTCTACCCTGCCACTGCCAATAATAGAAGAACATCTTTCCTTATTGTCCTAGCTCAATAATGACTCCATTCCCCATTTTTGCCCAGGTCAGAAACCTGTGAGCCATTCCTAACTCCATCGCCTCTCTTTCTCTCTCCTTTTTTGTTCCCAAATACCTCTGAAATCCATCCATTTCTCTATGGCTCCATGTCTGCCTTACTCCAAGCTATTACAGCTTTTCTCCTGGTCTTGTACAATGGCCTCCTCACTGGCCTCCCCACACTGCAGCTGGGGTGCAAATCTCATCAATGGCATTCCTTCTTGCCCCTCCCCCACCTGCAATCATGCAAAGGCCCTCCCATTACTCAAAGGCTCCCCGCTGCTCTGGCAATAAACACCAGACCCCATTGTAGCCTCCAAAGCTGTGCATTGAAACCTCCCCAATCACTGCTGCAGCCTCAGCCCTGTTACCTTACTTTAAACACTGTCTCTCTCCTCCCTCCACCTAGCTAAAGCTTATTCAATGCTTACACGTCATCTCCCCAGAAAAGCCTAGTCTAATACCCAGAGCCAGTCTATGGCCTCAGAATCACATGCCTTTTCTTCATAGCTTTCACCACATTTTGAAGTAATACCCTCATTTGAACTGGATTACTATGACTACAGACTAAAAATTCATGGAAGGAGGCACCACACCATCATGCCCCTGTTTTCCAGCAGGTGGCTGGCACACAGAAGGAACTCAATAAAGTAACTGTCAAGTAAAATCTTTACTCATTGCAACTTACAGGTAGAAATGATCAGTTTGCTACTTTGGGCTATGCCCATCCCAGGGACATAAGCGTCCCTTGTCAGTGTCTTAGCATAGCATTTAGGGTAACTTGTTAGAATCCCCTGTTGATAGAGCCCCTCCTCCTGGACTGTAAGTTCCAGTCGACAAGCTTTTTCATTTCAATCTCCAGCACTTAGCAGATGCTCAATAAATATCTTGGGATTGAAGGGCTCACTCAGTAGATGGGTAGATTCTGGGTACTACAATTAAAATGGGCAAAAGTTTCCATTGGTAAGCACAACGAAAGGGGTGAGAAAATGGGTTTCCTGGCTGGGGCCATTTTGATCAAAGACAGAGAGGATTAGAGGAGATGACAACCAGGGAAGAGCCTGTGCTCCCATCCCAGCAGGCGGCCCAGCAGGACCCCCTAGCCACTGCACACCCCTGCCTTTGGTAGAGATGGGACTAGATTCTTTTTTAGTTCAGTAAGGATCTGCTGAACACCTATTATGTGAAGGCTAGGAACAAAGAAAATAGATACAGAAAAGACCCACACTGCAACCTGGAGGAGCTTGCCGATGACTGTGCAGATTGCTTTCAACCCTTAGACTCTAAGAAATCACTTTAATAAATTAGAAGAACAGTCTCATTTGTTTTAATATGTAACCTTTCAGCCAAAAAAGATAAATTTATTTGAGTCTATTGACATGTGACCCACTCTGGCTGTCAATCAGTGCCCAAAAAAGCAGGATAGCTAAACCAATTGAAGGTATAATTTGATTCTTGCAACAGTTGCCAAATTGATTGGCAATGCTTAATGAGAAATGGGTTATGTTCTAATAACAACAAAAAAAATCCTCTTGCTTTTTCAAAGATGCTTGTAAACCTTTAGAATAACTAATCTGAAAGCCACCACAGACGTTCAAGGGCATACTGTAGGTAACCACAGTAATCAGTACCCATCCTTATGGCCCACAAGGGATGTCAGGGGTGGGGGTTGCAATCAGGGAGCCCAGAGTTCCCCCCAGTCACATTGACTGTGTCAGCAAGGACAGTTTTCCTAACCTCTCTGAGTGGAATAGAAAGGGAAAAATTCAACGTGGAGAAAACGTTGGCAGAATCAGAAGAGAGTCACACGACACAGCCTGACACACGGGAAGCCCTCACATGTGCTTGACACCTCCTGTCTCCACCTGTTTCGTGGATCATATGATCCATTGACCAAACACACAAACATCTGGCAGCACAGAGACCTGAGCATTCAACCTAACCTGGACACTCACTGGTTATGTAACTTCAATGCAGTCATTTAACATCTTAAAGCCTCAGTTTCTGCCTCTGAAAAGTGAAAATAATGAAAGGAAAGATGAATGCAAAAGTGCTGTGTGAAACTTTGGTTATTATCACTGCAAGCACTATCAAATTATTTTTTAATTACAAATTTATTTTCTCTCTTCTATCATACAAGAAAAAGACCACATGATTCCTAAGAGAAATCTGGCAATAGCCTGTATCTGCAGCAGGAGCCTAGGAGAGTTTGTAATGTAAGAAGGAAGCGGCTGAGACGCAGTGGAGCTCCAGCCCGGCTCCCTCCCTGACCTCTGCAGTCCCAGGAGAAGCAGCCTCAGGCTGGGGAGACAAGAACATAATCTGTTTTTAAGTTACAACCATGAACAAAAGAGTACAGCCACTGATACGATATGAAGACTGTCAGAGGAGCTCTAGGATGGAGATATGGCCAAGAAAAAAACACGTACAAATAAAAAAGTGTGAAAACAGAGAAAATGACAAAAATTTTAATGTAAGGAGAAAGCTTCAAAAAAGCAGATTCAAATAAAATGAGCATAAACCCATTATGCTGCAGCAAAAATTGGAAAAGCATTCCTTTTCTATTCAAAAGCTTTCCTTTCCTTCTCTCTGTGGATAAGGAGGAGGAGAGGGAGGGGAGGGAGGGGGTAACTCACCCACCATCAACTGATGTCGAAGTGAGTGCAGGGGTCTGGAAAGATTGGAGAGCAGAGCAATGAGAGTCATGCAACATTCTGAAGCACTAAGCAAGGGGGCTTTCATCCAATTTGGGGCTAACGATTCAATTTAAATAAAAAACCCAACTCTTTTCAATGAGTGGAACTCTCAGATGCAAATTCTGCATTAGATCATAAATTTTCTTTTTCACTAAATTCAGTAATCTTTCTTTTAAAAAGAGGGGATTCTTTTTATAAGACTAATGTATTTTCACTGTCAAAACATTAGGAAACAGTGAGAAGAAAAAAGAAGAAAAATTGCCTATAATCCCAAAACACAGAAATAACCCTTGTTAACATCTCAGTGTATGTTCTCCTAGACTTTTTTCTATGCATACATATAAATGCATATTTTTATAAGAACAGGATATAACTTATAACTTGCCTTTTATTTCTTACGTCATAGATATCTCTCCACATTAATATGTCCTTCTAGATCTTTGTTTATCATGGTCATGTATCAAATGGATATATCATTTATTTAATTACTTCTCTATTATTGGACATTTATGTTGCTTCTAAGAATTCTGGTATTGGCTGGGCACGGTGGCTCACGCCTGTAATCCTAGCTCTCTGGGAGGCTGAGGCAGGTGGATTGTTCAAGCTCAGGAGTTCAAAACCAGCCTGAGCAAGAGCAAGATCCCGTCTCTACTAAAAATAAAAAAAAAGAAATTAATTGGACAACTAAAAATATATAGAAAAAATTAGCCGGGCATGGTGGCACATGTCTGTAGTCCCAGCTACTTGGGAGGCTGAGGCAGATGGATCCCTTGAGCCCAGGT
>CAUYSK010115947.1:0-33857 GCA_963575035.1 Avahi laniger
CTACTAAGGAAGAAGGCATGGATTTGAACCCAAGTTGACTTGGCTTTGAAGTGTTTACTCTAGATAATACAACTAATACCACAGAAATATAAAATACCATCTGTAAACACTATGAAAATCTCTATACACATAAACTCAAAAACACAGAGGAAATGGAAAAATTCCTGGAAACACACAACCTCCATAGATTCAATCAGGAAGAAATAGAACTCCTGAACAGACCAGTAATGAGCAGTGAGATTGAAGCAGTAATAAAAAATCTTCCAATGAGAAAAAGCCCCACACCAGATTCACAGCCGAATTTTACCAGACCTACAAATAAGAGCTGGTATGCATACTGCAGAGATTATTCCATATCGTTGAGAAGGAGGGAATCCTCCACAGCTCATTCTACAAAGCCAATATCACTTTGATACCAAAGCCACGAAAAGACACAACAAAAAAGAAAACTACAGACCAATATCCCTTATGAATATAGATGCAAAAATCCTCAGTAAAATACTAGCAAACAAAATTCAGTAGCACATCAAAAAATAATCCACGATGACCAAGGGGGCTTCATCTCAAGGATGCAAGGATGGTTCAACATACATAAATCAATAAATGTGATTCACCACATAAACAGGCAAAAACAAAGACCATATGATCATCTCAACATATGCAGAAAAAGCATTTGAAAAAATTCAGCACCCTTTCATGATATTATAAAAACCCTCAACAAACTAGGCATAGAAGGAAAATATCTCAAAATTGCAAAAACCATATATGATGAACGCGCAGCCAACATCTTAATGAATGGAGGAAAGTTGAAAGCATTTCCACTAAGAACTGTGATAAGACAAGGGTGCCCACTGTCACCACTTCTGTTCAATACACTGCTGGAAGTCCTAGCCAGAGCAATCAGGCAAGAGAAAGAAACAAAAGTTATCCAAATCGGGAAAGAGGAGGTAAAGCTATTGCTTTTTGCTCATGATATGATCTTATATCTAGAAAACCTCACTGACTCCACTAAGAGACTCCTGGAATTGATAAATAAATTCAGCAAAGTCTCAGGTTATAAAATTGATGTACACAAGTCAGTAGCATTCCTATACACTAATAACAGTCAAGCTGAGAGTCAAATCAAAGACTCAATAGCATTCGCAATAGCTACAAAGAAAATAAAATATCTAGAAATATACATAACCAAGGAGACAAAAGATCTCTACAAAGAAAACTACAAAACTCTGAGGAAAGAAATTGCAGATGACATAAACAAATGGAAAAACATATCATGCTCATGGATTGGTAGAATCAACATTGTTAAAATGTCCATACTACCCAAAGTGATTTACAGATTCAACATAATCTCCATCAAAATATCAATGTCATAGCTCACATATCCAGAAAACATAATTTTATGCTTTATTTTGAACCAGAAAAGAGCCCAAATAGCCAAAGCAATCTTAAGCAAAAAGAACAAATCTGGAGGCATCACACTACCAGACTTCAAACTATACTACAAGGCCATAGTAACCAAAACAACATGGTATTGGCACAAAAATAGAGACATAGCCCAATGGAACAGAACAAAGAACCCATATATAAAACCATCAACTTACAGCCAACTGATCTTTGGCAAGGCAGACAACAATATACACTGGGGAAAAGAAGCCCTATTCAATAAATGGTTCTGGGAAAATTGGATAGCCACATGCAGAAGAATGAAACAGGATCCATATTTCTCACCACTCACAAAAATTAATTCAAGATGGATAACAGACTTAAATCTAAGACATGAAACCGTAAGAATTCTAGAAGAAAATATAGGAAAAAAATTCTTCTAGATATCAGCCTAGGCAAAGAATTTATGAAGACCCCAATGGTAATTACAACAACAACAAAAATAAATGAATGGGACTGGATTAAATTAAAAAGCTTCTGCATAACTAAGGAAATAATCAGCAGAGCAAATAGATAACTTACAGAATTGGAAAAAATATTTGCAAGCTATATATCCAATAAAAGGCTAATAACCAGAATCTACAAATATCTCAAGCAAACAGCAAGAAGAAAACAAACAACCCCATTAAAAAGTGGGCAAAAAACATGAACAAAAGCTTTTCAAAAGAAGATAGACAAATGGCCAATAAACATATGAAAAAATGCTCAATGTCAATAATAATCAGGGAAATGCAAATAAAAACCACAATGAGATATCACCTTACCCCAGTTAGAATGGCTTTTATTAAAAAGTCCAAAAACAGTAAGTGCTGGTGTGTATGCAGAGAGAAAGAAATACTTTTATACTGTTGGGATTGCAAATTAGTACAATCTCTATGGAAAACAGTATGGAGATTCCTCAAAGAACTAAAAGTAGACCCTACCATTTGATCTTGCAATCCAATTAAAGTGTATTTACCCAAAGGAAAATAGATCATTTTATCAAAAAGACAACTGCACTCGAATGTTTATTGCAGCACAATTCACAATTGCAAAGATGTGGAATCAACCCAAGTACCCATCAATTCATGAGTGGATTAACGAAATGTGGTATGCGTATACCATGGAATACTATTAACACTCAACCTTAAAAAAGGATAAATTAATGCCTTTTGCAACAATTTGCATGGAAGTGGAGACCATTCTTCTAAGTGAAGTATCTGAAGAATTGAAGAAGAAATACCACAGGTACTTGCTATTGAATTGGAACTAACCAATGAGCATTCATGCACGGAGGGAATTAAAACTCAGTGGAAATCAAGCAGCGGGGAGAGGGGAGAAGGGGATGGGTGAAAACCTACCTAACAGGTACAGTGAACACTATCTGGGTGATGGGCACACTTGTAGCCCTGACTCAAACATTACAAAGCAATCCATGTAACCAAAAACATTTGTACCCCTGTAATATTTTGAAATAAAAAAGTGTTCCCTCTTTCCACATACTTCCGTATGTTATTTTGTAAATATTATATACAGTTTTGCTCAGTATGCTTATAACTCAAAAATTATCACAAAATCCATTAGTACTACAATAGGAAATCTCTACATGAGATATAGTGATAAAGAAAATTATTGGCATGTGTAATAAACAAACATTAAAGATTAAATGATTCAGTGCTTCATAGAGACTGCCAGGACAATGCTTGAGTTATCTCTTGTTAGCAAGACCTTTCACTGATGCCTGTCCAACTATATCAGCTCCCTACCTCATTCTAATTCTACGTCAGTCCATATCAAGAGTTGCTTATGCCGGCTGGGAAAAGTGGCTCACACGTTTAATCTGAGCACTTTGCGAGGCCAAGAGGGGAGGAATGCTTGAGGCCAGATGTTCGAGACCTGTCTGTGTGACATAGCGAGACTTTGTCTCTACAAAATATAAGAAAAATTAGCCGTGCATGATGGTGCACACCTGTAGTCCCAGCTACTCAGGAGGCTGAGGTGGGAGACAGTGATACTGATAATCCTGTTCCTATATGGACCTAGGCTAATGAGTGTGTTTGTGTCTTAGTTTAAAAAAAAAAAAGTTTGAAAAATAACAAAAAATTTAAAAGTCTTAAAAACAGAAAATAGTTTATAGAATAAGGACATAAAGAAAGAAAATAGTTTTGTACTGTTGCACGATGTTTGTGTTTTAAGCTGAGTGTTATTACAAGAGTTAAAAAGTTTTTCAAAATTTAAGTTTTAAAAATAAAAATGTTACAGTAAGCTAAGGTTAATTTATTATTGAAGAAAGAAAAATATTTCTTATAAATTCAGTATAACCTAAGTATACAATGTCTATAAAAGCTACAGTAGTGTGCAGTAATGTCCTAGGCCTTCACATTCACTCGCCCCTCTCTGACTGACTCACCCAGCACAAATTCCAGTCCTGTAAGCTCCATTCATGGTAAGTGCCTTATACAGGTGTACCATTTTTAAAATCGTTTATACTGTATTTTTACTGCACTTTTTCTATGTTTAGATATACAAATATTGAGCATTGTGTTACAATTGCCTACAGAATTCAGTGCAGTAACATGTTGTACAGGTTTATACCTAGGAGCAATAGACTACATGATATAGCAGGAGGCCATGCCATCTAAGTTTGTGTGAGTACACTCCATGATGTTCACATGACAAAATCACCTAATGACATATTTCTGAGAACATATTCCTATTGTTAAGTGACTCGTGACTGTACATTATAAATTTGTGTAAGTGTTCCCAAGTATTAATAATAGAGGAAAGAAAATCCAGTTTGGGGGGAGAGGGAAAGAAAGATTTTTATAGAGGTTGTAATGGAATTTGAGATCTTAAAAGACAGGGTAAGATTTTGACACAGATCTGAGTGGAGGGGAAGAAAATAGCATAATGCAGAAATGACAGAATGAAATTTCTTGACTTTCATTCCAAATTAGACTGAAATGTTTAATTTTACTTTTGGTTTGGGAAGATACAGTCCAAAAGCAAAGACTCCTACTAAACTTCCAGCCTCCTGGACACAAGTTAGAGTCCCTTTCTCACTTTGATCCTTTTATTTCCAAATTTTAGCAAATTCTTGAATAACCACCTGCTGATTTTCTAGTATGGTTTCTACAATGGTCAGATCTTTCCAATTCACCCTAAGGTCACTATCCAACTCCAAGATATAGAAGAAGCTCATGTCTAGTTTATCTCACAATCTGCATTTAAATTTTTGGCAAGCACTAAGGCCCAGATGAAGACTCAGCTTCTCTCTGAAGCATTCCCATGTCAGCCCAATCTATAGGCACACTTGCTTCTTTTTAAATTCTGCAGCGCCTATTAGCAATATCACTCTGATGGTAATTATTAATACCATATTCTGCATATGTTCTTTGGTTGTTCCCAGTTGTAAGTTCCTTGAGGATAGTGATCATATCAAGCAACCAGCCTATGTTAACTGAGCACCTATCATGAACAAGATGCTATTAGGTACTATAAGAAATATCAGAAACAAACCTGACAACAAGACAACCCCATGGTTCCTGTCCTTACCTTAAAGATGCTTTACTTTATTGAGCCCATATAGCACATTAGTGTGTGCTAGTAATTTTGATTGACTGAAAATCAATGTCAACTTCCATGGACTCCCTAACCTTTCTACAATTGCAATTCAAAGTTTTTCTGTTGCTACCTCTACTTTCTCACCCTTCTCTCCGGCCTCAGAGGAAATGGGATCTTCTTCCTTTAAAATTTCACATGAACACTTGTATTTCCACCACATCTCTTTCAATACGCTCCAGGATCTTGGCCTTTAAATGATCCCCTCATCTTTCAAGCGTTTTCCAAACATTTTTAGTCGCCTCCTTTCACCTCTCCCACTACCTCCTCCACTTCTCTCGGCCCATACCCAAATCCAAACTCCCACAGGTCTCAACTAGTCTGAAAAGATCTTTGCTTGAACTTGCTACTTCTTCTACTCATAATTCTACTTTATCCTCCAGTTGACTAACAAATTCTCAGCCATGTGGTCTCTATCCACTGCCTGTGCCTTCATTGTTCTCTAGGGAAGCTACACTTCCAGAATGGTTTCCTGCTGCCATATATATAGCCTTTTTCTCACAACTCACTCCTCCGTAAGATATCTGCAGCATGTAACAATGTTGTCCAGACTCTATTTTGTCCATTACATGGACTTCCATGCCACCTTTTCTACTTCTCTGAACACCTCTCATTGCTTCTGGCTTGCTCCTTCTTCTCCCATCATACTCTAATGATAAACATTCCCCAAGATTCAGCCCTCACCCCCTTATTTCCATGTTTATATTCTCTCCTGAGATTGCATCTGTTCTCAAAGCTTTAAATATCTGTATTATGGCATCCATAGGAACCTAAAAGGTAAATTAGATCATTTTAGTGCCCCCAGTTAAAAATCTTTCAATGAATTTCTTTTACAGGAAGAATAAAATTTAAAGTTGTTTAGATGGTTTTCCAGGCCCTGGATGACCTGGCTTCTGCCTTCCTCCCTGCCATTCCATCTTCCTACTGTGCCCCTTTGTGCCTTGCTCCATAAACTCCACCACCGCCACTGGAAGCCTTCTTTCTATTCCTATAGCACACCAAGATCTTTTCCACATCCAATCCTGTTTGTTCCCTCTTCCTAGAATGCTCTTCTTTCCACTTTGTCTGGCTGGTCCATTCTCATCTATAATACTATAATAGTTCTCAGAGGAACTAGCACTTTCTCCCAGGCTTTCTTTGACCACCTAATGTAAAGTAGGCTTCCCTTCTTAGCACTTACCATGATTTATAATTAAATGTCAACACTTTCCTAGTTTATTGTCTGTCTCTGCCTCTTGACTATAAGCATCTTGAAGGTAGGTGCCATGTCCATCTTATTCCCACTCTAGCCTCACTGACATAGAATAGGTGCTCATTAAATGTTTGATGAATGAATAATGAAAATGGTTCTCAAATTCCAATTCCTACCTGATTTCTTTCAGAGTTTCTGTCTCATATCTCTAGTTCCATATCGGTCCTTTACATTTGGATGTCCTTTCCCTAACATTCTATATCCCAAAATTATCTCATCTCAAAAAACTTCCTTCCTCTCCTAATGATAACATTATATGTCAGCATTACAATAAGTTCACCCAGGCTTGAAATCCAGAACTCCTTCCTTTCTATCCCCTTCCATCAAAACCTTTAATCTTTGTGCTGGGATATCACTTGAAGATATCCTTTTCTTCACATCCCACAGTCACGAACCTGATTCAGGCTATCACTACTTATTCTCTAGTCCAGTGAGTGATCTCCAGTTTTTTTATCCCGTACCTCACCCATATTTTTAATAAATGAGTACTCATCTTTAATATATGTATTCGTATATTAGATGTATATAATCTAATAATAATATGCTGCCATTCTTCATTTGACTTCCTCTACTTTAGCAATCCAGATATACTTTATAGTTCCTCAAACATATTAAGAATGTTACATCTCTGTACCTTTGCAAGTGTTCTCTCTCCCTGAGAAATCCCCATTTTACCTACTCATTTCTATAGCGTTCTGTTTGACGTATTACCTTCTCTGTGAAACTTTTTCTGACTGCCCCTCATGTACATACCAGTACCACCACCACCTTGAAGCATATTTGTCTGCATGTATAGATATCTATTAGCAGGTAGAACACTCATTTATAGATATCTGCTTATGTTTATTTCTCCCTCTGGACCAGAAACCTCCAAGCACACACGACTACCAGTAAAAATATTTCAACACTCACCCCCCCACATATTATTATATTACTGTGTATATTATGTTACTATGTTATATGTTACCAGATTATAGATATTATACCATATATACTACTGTAATAATATGTACATTATAAATCATGGCAACTAAAATTGAAAAAGGATAAGTTAAAACATAAAGACAAATAGAAGTTCTAAAATGTTCTCTCCCCTTCCCAATATATTGTTTTCAACACACCCCTGAGGCATATGCACTCCTTTTTGGAGATCTATGGTCTACTCTACATTATTGTAGCAACCCTCAACCTACAGTAATCTCCCTCTCTCTGATCAACTCCTATAGCACTTAACTGGCATTTTTGGTACTTCTTATACAACCACATAATTTGAAAGTAACAAAAAAACCTGTGATGATTACTTTCATTCAACAATATTTACTGAACGCCTATAATATATTAGAAACTTTTCTGAGCCCTGGAATTACAGCAGTGAACAAGACAGAAAAAAAGGCCCCTGTTTTTATGAAGCCTACGTGCTGGGGTGGAGAGAGATAGAAATAAATGAGATAACTGTATCATATGATTGTAAGCAACTTGAAGAGCTGTAGTCTACTATAGTGAAAAAATAGCAGGCTTTCAAATTAGGCAGACCTGAATTCGAATCCAGGGTTGACCACACACAAAGTCTATGATTTAGGCAAAAAATTTAATCAATCTGATTTTGTTTCCTCATCTGTAAAATAAGATTAACAATTCTCCTCTCAAAAGGGTGATTGTGAGAATTAATAAGGTAATGTATAAAGTTTCTAGCATGAATGTCTGCCCAGTAACATTTTTAAAATATATTTTGCAAAATCTTCAGGCCTAAAACAGCATGTATATTGAAATATAGCTCTATTTAAAGACATTTACAGTAATTCTAGAAATGGGATATAGGCATTTTCTTTTCAGTTCACCTTAATTGGATAGATTTGAGGGCAGATTTAAATGTGAAAGAAATATGCTTTGGAAAATATTAAGGAAGGAGTGTTTGTAGCTAGTTATCTGCTTAAGATAAGAAAAATAATTGCTGTTGACAGTTTACATACCTGACAACTTTCCCAGAAACTGAAGGACTGGCAATTAATCTTTACTGAATATTAGGTGCCCTTGAGGCAGCCTTGAGCTCCACAGATTAGAATAGAGTAGATACAAGCAAACAGAAAGGACAAAAGGAACCCCGAATTGTCTTTCATATTCAATATCCTATCTGCCTATATAAAATGGCCTCAGCCTGCAGAGTTAAGATAATCACCATTTGCTTCCTGTGGGTTTTCCATTTGAAAGATGTACATGAAAATAACAAAGCCTAATACTGCCTCTGTTCCCAAACTGACCACAGAGATGGGTAAAGCCTAAATACCAACAGCTGAGACAGTAAAAGGCTATACTACCTAAGCTTAATTAAGCAAGTAATGATGACTGCAACAGAGGAGTTATAAGCTTCAATGTGACTTTTAAGAATATACTAGTACTTGATGAAAGATAATAACAATTGTTAATATGCACATTGAGGTGACAAAAACATATTAAAGGGGCATATATTGCTATTTGTTTAAAATCTTGCTTGTAGACAATATTTCATTTGATTCTAGTTACACAATTTTTATTAAAACATGTTCTTTTCTTTTTTTTTTTTTTGAGACAGAGTCTCACTCTGTTGTCCAGGCTAGAGTGCCATGGCATTAGCTTAGCTCACAGCAACCTCAGACTCCTGGGCTCAAGCGATTCTCCTGCCTCAGCCTCCCGGGTAGCTGGGACTACAGGCATGCGCCACCATGCCTGGCTAATGTTTTCTGTTTTTAGTTGTTTGGTTAATTTCTTTCTATTTTTAGTAGAGATGGGGGGTCTTGCTCTTGCTCAGGCTGGTCTCGAACTCCTGACCTCCACCGATCCTCCTGCCTCGGCCTCCCAGATTGTTAGGATTATAGACGTGAGCCACCATGCCCGGCATAAACATTTTATTTTCTAATAGTAATTGAATCAGAACTGATATGCTCATCTTATTACATTAGCAATTAATGTCTTTTGTATATTTTATAAAATACCTACATGATAAATCCCCTGGTTTTTTCCCTCTTATTCCACTTCCTAATTGTTTTTCAACAATCGCAATGCTGAGCTAACCAGGATTTTCTGAATCCTATCTGTCTTTTTTTAATGATTTGTATATTTTAAATTCTGGCCCTTCATCACTCATCTATAAGGAAATAATTAATAAAAATTCACACCTGCCAAAGAGCTCTTTAAACTTTTAATATTCATAAGCTTTGACCTAGGTAACTATGCATTAAACTTCATAAATATCAGACAGCCCTTTGAAGCTCAGTCTCTCCAGGTCTATCATGAGTGATCAACAGCAGAAAATAGAAATGAGTAACTGAAAACTGCCCTTTGATATTCCAAGAATGATGACTTACCTGGTAACTCACATAATGTTGGAAGAAAATTACCAATACAGTCAGCAATTCATTCCCACTGCTAGGGTAACAAGGTTCAACCCAAAGCATGAAACAACAAATGGAAGGTCTACCTTTATTTTATTCATGAATGCGAGAGAATCACCTGAAGTTCAAATACAGCAAAGGAAGACTTTAGTTACGGTGCAGTGTTGAAAGAGAGTGCGCCTCATGCACAGTCATTTCATTTGAAGCCTGGTTGATGTATTTTGACCACGTCTCAACAGCACACTTGAAATGAATCATGGTTTTATGTGACAGGAAATGAGAATACAGAAAAGCAATTAGTTAACCAGGAATTAAAGGAGCGAAAATAGACCATTAGCAATTTTATTTTGAGTTTCACTATGGAAGTGAGTTTTGACTCTCTGCACTTACTAATGTTAAACTTTATTAATCATTTGAATATAAGTCATTAAGCATTCCTACTTAAATTAAATGTTTGGTATTCATTAATTAAATGTATTAACATGATGCTTTCTCTTCCCACTGCTGTATTCCAGCCTCTCGCTTTCACTCTCTCGAATGGTCACAATAGCCTCTTAACTGATATCCATACTTCTGATTTCTCATACGTCCAGTCCAGAGTTATCATCACCATCACTGGACTGATAATAGCAATCACTATCAGTGAATGAGTACATATGCTGTGCCAGGTATACAGTGTAGTGTTTTAGTTTAAACCTCACAACAACTCTGTAAGTTCAGTACTATTAACATCCCCTTTTTACAGATGAGGACATTGAGGCTGAGGTGAGGTTAAGTAATTTGTTCAAGGTCAAATAACTAGAAAACAATAAACCTCAAATAAATTTTGCGTGCTCTACCTTTAAAACACATACTGAGTCCTCCACTTCTGTCTACAGCCCCTACAAATTCAGCGCACATCAGGCAGAATGAGATTTTTTTTAAATATGCATCATGTCATGTCAAACCCTACTTAAAATCTTCTCTAATGGTTTCCTATTACAATTAGAATAAAAAACAAAATTCTTACCATGGTCTACAAAGATGTGATAATCAGACCCTACCCCCATCTAGAACCTAATCTCATGCATGTCTTCCCTTTATTAATTTCATTCTGCCACACTGGCCTTCTGATTGTTTCTGGAACACATCAAGCTCATTCCTATATAAGGGCCTTTAAATCTGCTATTTCCTTTGATTGAAAGACTTTGCTTCTTCACCTGGCTAATCCCAGCATCTAATTCAAGACCCAACTCAAATTTCACCTCACCCATGAGGCTTTCTTTGACCACTCAATTTAAAGTAGTTTCCCTGTCTCTTACCAGCCATTATCATAATATCCTATTTCATTTTCTTCATAGCACTTACAATCATCTGAAATTATCTGTAAAATTTATTTTTCTACTATGTCGCCTGTCTCTCTGCACCCTGCTAAAAAGCATGAGAGCAGAGGCCTTGTCAATATCCATCACTGCTATGGCCCCAATGACTAGAACAGTGTCTGGCATGTAGGAGCTCAGTAAATATTCACTGATCGAATCCAGTTTTTTTTACTTCAGTGCACTAGCTCTTAACCACAATGCTAAACCACTTCCTAAAGGATAGATTTGTTCATCTTACTTCTTTCTTCAAAAACCATCAATATCACTATTGTTTACAAAGTAAAGTTCCAGCTGCCCAATGTTGCTTTCATGGCCTTTGCATCCAGTCTGTCTTTCCTTCTGATCTCCTCCTACACCCCACGTTATGCATTACGATTGAAACACAACAGAGAATCTGGATACTCCCTACCCTTCTCCACATCCTACACTTCACCACACTGCCACCTTCCCCCCACCCACCACCATTTCTACCTATACAATATGAGCTAAATCCTTCACAGCCAAGTTCAAATCACACCTCTTATCCAAGACTTTCCTAACTGCCTTCACTCATGATTAATTTCTCCATAATTTATAAGTGAGGGTAATTTTATAAGTTTTTATAAGTTTTATAAATATTTATAAGTTTTAGATAAGTGGTACTTTGTAGATCTTAAAATACTCAACACAGTGTGCCTCATGACAAAGTTATCTGTGTCTGTCTCTGCCTCCAGATTTTTACGTTTGTTATCTTATTTTCTGTCACATTGGTTTTGATAATAGGGTCTAGAACATAATGTCGACTCAAATGTTGAACTCAATTAAATGTTTATGGGTCCTCACATCCCTGTCACCCATCACATATACTGTTTATATTATTGTTTTTATCTGTTGTTTCTTAATTGCTTTAATTTATTTGACTTGGATATGTAATTCCTCCTCCCCCCATCTAGATTTTAAGATAATGAAGTCTTCTGTTTCTTTATGATTATTCCTTGCCCTTTCTCTTGTACTGAATCCCTACCCTGGCATCCCCCATTACTGCTCCTTTACACTTAACCTGCTGGTGAACACATAGAGAATATATTCTATATAAAGAGTGAGTGAAGAATAATTGACTAAACATATTATAAAAATTTGGTGGAGGAAGTTTCCATCAACTCATGAGTGGATTAATAAAATGTGGTATATGTATACCATGGAGTACTACTGAGCCATAAAAAGGATGAATTAATGCCTTTTTCAACAATTTGAATGCAAATGGAGGCCATTCTTCTAAGTGAAGTATTTCAAGATTGGAAAATCAAACACCATATGTACTCATTATTAAATTGTAACTAGCCAATGAGCACAAATGTGCACAGAAGGAAATAAAACTTAGTGGAAATCAAGCACGGGAGGGGAGGGGATGAATGAAAACCTACCCAATGGGTACAATGAACACTATTTTGGTGATGAGCTCACATAGAGCTGTGACTCGAGCATTATAAAAGTGATCCGTGTAACCAAAAACATTTTTACCCCTGTAATATTTCGAAATTAAAAAAGTTTGGTAGAGGGGGAGGGGCAAGATGGCTGACTACAGACATTGGTTGCCAGATTATCCCCAAAAGAAGAAAAAGGTTCAGGTGAAAAAGCATAACCCAGGTGAAATACTGAGGGAAAGGTGCCAGAACTTACCCTTACCAGAAATCCCACGGCAAGTTGCAGAGCAAAACAAGAAAACGGAAGATTTTAGCAAAGACTGACCAAGGGATTTGGTGTCCAGCGGAAAGGGTAGAGGGAATGTTTACTTTTCTTCCCTTCACACCTGTGGCAGTCTTCCATCTCCTGATATGTTAGAGAGCCCTTCTACCATGAAGAATCCAGGCACTGCTGCCATTGGCAAACTGAGAACCTCCTGAGAGCAGAGCACCAGGTGGCATGCCCACACAGGGTTGATTCCCCCCACCATAAAAAGACATTAGAGACACAAGCTATCATAATCTCTGGGATACAGCAAAACAGTGGTAAGAGGGAAGTTCACAGCACTAAATGCCTACATCAAAAAGAGAGATCACAAACAACCTAATGTCACACCACAAAGAACTAGAAAAACAAGAAAAAAACCCAAAGCTAGCAGAAAACAAGAAATAACAAAGATCAGAGCAGAACTAAACTAAATTGAAACCAAAAAAAAACCCACAAAGAATCAATGAAACAAAAAGTTCTTTCTTCAAAAAGATAAACAAAATTGATAGATCACTAGCTAGGTTAACCAAGAAAAGAAGAGAAACAATTCAAATAAGTTCAATTAGAAATGAAAAAGGAGATATTACAACTGATACCACAGATATACAAAAGATCATCTGAGACTACTATGAATACCTCTATACACACAATCTAGATAATCTACAGGAAATGCATAAATTTTGGGAAACACATAACCTCCCAAGCTTGAATCAGGAAGAAACAGGTATCCTAAAGAGACCAATAGTGAGTAGCGAGATTTAATCAGTAATAAAATGTCATACAAAAACAACAACGAATCCCAGGACCAGACAGATTCACAATCAAATTCTACCAGAATTACAAAGAAGAATTGGTACCCATTCTGTTGAAACTGTTCCATAACATCAAGAAAGAGGGAATCCTCTCCAAATCATTCTATGAAATCAGTATCACCCTGATACCAAAACCAAGAAAAGACACAACAAAGAAAACTGTAGACCAATATCTCTTATCAACATAGATACAAAAATCTTCAACATAATACTAGTACACTGAATCCAACAGCACCTCAGAAAGAATTCACCACGATCAAGTGGGTTTCATCCCAAGAATGCAAGGATGGTTCAACATATGCAACTCAATACACGTGATTGACCACATAACAGAATTTAAAACAAAAACCATATTATCATCTCAACAGATGCAGATAAAGCATTTGATAAAATCCAGCACCCTTCATGATAGAAACCGTTAACAAATAGGCATAGAAGGAACATACCTCAAAATAATAAAAGCCACATATGACAAACACATAGGCAGCATCATACTGAATGGGGAAATGTTGAAAGCATTCCCAACTACAAGGAACAAGACAAGGATGCCCACTTTAACCATGTCTATTCAACATAGTACTGCAAGTCCTGGCCAGAGCAATCAGGTAAGAGAAGGAAATAAAGGGCATTCAAGTCAGGAAAGAGAGGGTCAAACTATCCTGTTTGCTGATATAATATTATATCTAGAAAACCCTAAAGATTCCTCCAATGGACTCCTCAAATTGATAAATGAATTCAATAAATTCTCAAGTTACAAAATTATTGTACACAAATCAGTAGAACTTCAACACACAAACAACAGCCAATTGAAAATCAAATCAAGAACACAACACCATTTACAATAGCCACAAAAAAATAAAATACCTAGGAATATACTGTACTGCGGAGGTGAAAGATCTCTATAAAAAGAACTACAGCACTGATGAAAGTACTCATAGATGACAAAAACAAATGAAAAAATATCCCATGCTCATGGATTGGAAGAATAAATATTGTTAAAATGTCCATATTACCCAAAGTGATTTACAGATTCAATTCATTTCTCATCAAAATACCAAGGTCATTTTTCACAGAATTAGAAAAAAAAAATCCTAAAATTCATATCGAATCAAAAAAGAGCCAAAGCAATCCTAAGCAAAAAGAACAAATCTAGAGGCATCACATTACCCTACTTCAAATTAAACTACAAAATTAGAGTAAGCAAAACAGTATGGTACTGGTATAAAAGTAGACACATAGATTAATTGAACAGAATGGAGAACACAGAAATAAAACCATATACCTACAACCAACTGATCTTTGGCAAAGCAGACAAAAATATACATTAGGGAAAGGATTCCCTATTCAATAAACGGTGCTGGGAAAATTGAACAGCCACATGTAGAAGAATGAAAATGGATCCCTGTCTCTCACCATACACACAAATTATCTCAAGGCTTACGTGTAAGACCTGAAACCACAAAAATACTAGAAGAAAACCTAGGAAAAACTTTCCTTGACATAGGCCTAGGCAAAGAATTCCTGAAGAAGACCCCCAAAGCAATCACAGCAGCAACAAAAATAAATAAATATAATCTGATCAAATTAAAAAGCTTTTGCACAGCCAAGGAAACTGTCATGAGAGTAAACAGACAGCCTACAGAATGGGAGAAAATATTTACTCTCTACACACCCGATAAAGGGCTGATAACAAGAATCTATCTAAACTTAAAAAAATCAACAAGAAAAATCAAACAACCTCATCAATAAATGGACAAAGGAAATGAACAGAAACTTTTCAAAAGAAGGCAGAATAATGTCCAGCAAAGATGTAAAAAAATTCTCAACATCTCTAATCATTACAGAAATGCAAATAAAAACCACAAGGAGATATCACCTAACCCCAGTGAGATTGGCCTCTATCAAAAATCCCAAAACGACAAATGCTGACGAGGATATGGAGAGACAGGAACACTCTTACACTGCCGGTGGGACAGCAAATTAGTGCAACCTCTGTGGAAAAGAATTTGGAGATACCTCAAAGAGCTAAAAATAGAAATACCATTCCATCCAGCAATAGCACTATTAGGCATCTTCCCAAAAGAGCAAATGACATTCTATAATAAAGACATCTGCACCCGAATGTTTACGGCAGCACAATTCACTATTGCAAGGATGTGGAATCAACCAAAGTGCCCGTCAATTCATGAGTGGAGTATTAAAATTCAGTATATGTATACAATGGAATATTACTCAATTATAAGAAACAACAGTAATCTAGCACCTCTTATATTTTCTTGGATAGAGCTTGTGCCCATTATCCAAAGTGAGGTATCACAAGATCAGAAGAATAGGCTCCATTTGTATTCACCATCAAATGGGCACCGACTTATCAACACTAAGGTGCTCACACAGTAGTAATATTCTCCAGGGATTAAGGGGTTGGGGGGAGGTGGTAAACTCACAACTAATGGATGCGGTGAGCATTGTAGAGGGGAAGGGCATGCCTCTAATCCTTGCATGGGTGAGGCAAAGACATAAAATGTAACCAAAATGTCTCTACCCTCATAATAGCCTGAAACAAAAAAAAAAAAGGATTTATGACTAAGACCCCAAACACGAATACAACAAAACTAAAAATAAATAAATGGGACTTAATTAAACTAAAAAGTTTCTGCAAACCACAATGAAATACTGTCTTACCCCCGTCAGAATGGCCATTACTAAAAAGTCAAAAAACTTTAGATGTTGGCATGGATATAGTGAAAAGGGAGTGCTTATACACTGTTGGTGGGAATGTAAACTAACACAACCTCTATGGAAAATAATATGGAGATTCCTCAACAAACTAAAAGTAGATCTACCATTCAATCCCACAATCCCACTACTGGGTATCTACTGAAAGGAAAAGAAGACATTATGTCAAAAAAGACACCTGTACTGGAATGTTTTTTTTAGTACAATTCACAATTGAAAAGATATGAAATCAACCTAAGTGCCCAACAATTGATGAATGGATAAAGA
Organism: Avahi laniger; assembly: GCA_963575035.1. NCBI lineage: Eukaryota > Metazoa > Chordata > Mammalia > Primates > Indriidae > Avahi > Avahi laniger. The sequence goes on from CAUYSK010115947.1 coordinate 16,550, forward strand.
AAATGTGGTATATATGCACCATGGAATACTACTCATCCATAAAAAGGAACGGAATAATGTCTTTTGCAGCAACTTGGATGGAACTGGAGGCCATTATCCTAAGTGACGTATCTCAGGAATGGTAAAACAAATGCCACATGTACTCACTTATAAGTGAGAGCTAAATGATGGGTATACATCATCATACAGAGTGGCGTAATGGGCTTTGGAGACTTAGAAGGGGGTAAGGTGTGAAAGCAGTGAGGGATCAAAAATTATCTATCATGTACAATGTACACTATTGGGGTGAGGAGTACACTAAAAGGTCTGACTTCATTTCTATACAATTCATCCACATGCGACAAAACCACTTGTACCCCCTAAATCTATTGAAGTTAAAAAAATAAAATAAAAGTTTGGGAGAATTCAGCAGTAAAAATAAAGAACAATTAACTAAACGAATAAATAAGTAGCTTAAAAGAAGACTTCCAGTGGGTTTAGTGTGAGACGTTAAAAAAAAAATAGCATGAAAGCAGTCAAACTAGTTTTTCCCTTTCTCTGTTTCAAGTGGAACAATGGTCAATTGGGGAGGAAGGGTATGGTAGTAGCTCTGGGCTGCTGGCCAGAGGCAGGAAGAGGGGATCAGAGTTCTCTGGGCCATGATTTCCAGCAGATTTGCAGGGAGATGTAAGAGCAAAGGTAGGATCAAGCAGACAATGCAGGATCAGGGTATTACTTGCCTTTTCCTCCCTCCATACTTCCAACTCTCCGACACAAACATGAACAGCTTTGGGATGGGTCAATGTACAAATTGACTTATCCTTTGTGTTATTCTTTGAATTTGGTAGGGAAGGCTTGAAAATAGCTACTTCTCAAGAGTAACCATTTGGCAGGCAAATAAAAATGATTGCATTTATGAATTTTATGCATATCCCTAGAAGGAAAGATGACAATCAAAGTATTAGTGGACTGGTAAATATGTAGTGGTTAATTAGGAGGTTGCAGTGGCCATGTTTATTTGCTTTTTAAACATAAAATTTAATCTAGACAAGCACCAGTACTTAAGACATCATCTCTTTTTTGCCCAAGATGGCTTATGGCATAGTCTGGATGAGTCAGACCAAACAAATGTCTTCTGTGTTTTTCCAGAGTAAACATTTCCCAGGGCAGAACTCTGCCCTCAGCCCTGCCTATTAACACACAAGACTGCTTCAGCTTTTCTATAAACATAAGGAAGAGGAAGAGAAGGCTGAGGAGGAGGGAGAGAAATAAAAGCAAAGTTTCCTAATGAATAAATTAAACATTGACCCTCTTGAAGAAAACCAGCAGGTTTGATTGTGTTTGGTGAGTTGTATGTTTGTTTATTCTAGAAAGACCTACTCAGCCATAGGTAAGAAACAAAACAACAACAAAACCCAAGAAACACAAACCAGGAATTGGAAAACTGACTCTCCCTCCAAAGACTACCTAGAAAAACCATAACTTTATCAAGCTTTAGTTAGGTGAGCCTTTGGTAAGTAAGAAAAATTAAAAATAAAACAAATGAAATCACCAAGATACCTAAGAATGTGCAGTAGAGTCTCCAGGGGAACTTTTCTTGATCTAGTCTGTAAAGCAGAGGAAACAAAAGAATGCTGAATAATGAATAATGAAGCATGTCAATTTAGTGGTAGCTAAAGAAAGGAATTTTGCCCTGGGAATCAAGAACGGTCTCTTGACAACTTAGTATGATTGTGTCATCAGCCATCAACCATAGAGAGTATTTTTGATTGGAGCGGGTCTTTAATATACCAGCAAGGCCATCAAAGAAAGAACTGTTAATGGTACAGTAAATAACAGCAGCATCTGAAAAGGTCTTTTAGGTTTTAAAAATAAAATTCCCTTTACTAATGCAATCACTTCATGCAAGTAGGCTGCAATCTATTCCTTTTTTCACACAATGGATGAACTGAGATTTCTTTTCAAAAAATTCTGGCATATTTTACTTCAACTCCAGATGTATAATAGTTTAACATAATAAACTGTAATCTATAACTGGCAACTAAATACACAATCCAGTACCACACTCCTTGAGGCATCTTTGATTGTCATGCTACAAATAGCTACAAATACTGCCTTATTTACCTATAATATCTTTCTCTGCATAGTAGAAAAGTCGCTTTTTGTATATAACATAGAAAATCTTCTTTAAAGCAAATGCATTGAAATTGTGGCTGATCAGAAAATTTTAAACCCAGTGAACTATAATGAGTCAGGAATAGTATGAACCGCTTCCACAAACTGACATCAAGACCATATGAAGAATGTTATTACTATATGTGCACTTAAGTGTTGGGTGTCGGGCAGATGGGAGGGCAGAGGAGAGGATGGGTACATACACGCCTAATGGGTGCAGTACGCACTGTCTGGGGGATGGACACGCTTGAAGCTCCGACTCGGGAGGGCCAAGGGCAATATACGTAACCTAAACATTTATACCCCCGTAATATGCTGAAGTAAAAAAGAAAAGAGAAAAAAATAAATAAAAACAACCAACCATGGGAAATTAAAAAAAGACCATATGGAGAGAGAAAAGACACATACAAAGCACCCTGCCAGATAGTAATGTTGTAGAAGAATGGATTACATTTGTATGCTACAAAGTAAATAATATTAATAAGCAGATTGAAATCCATCAAACTCGAAAATTTCCTTGGAATCACGTGAAATAATGTATTTAAAGATCTGAAGCTTATACATCTAATCTATTTAATTCTTGAAATTTCTGAATTCTGATAAGGAAAGGCACTTGCTGTCAGACCAAGAAAGTAGAAGTTAAGGACATAAGGTTTAGAGCAGTATTATTCAAAGTGCTGTAGGTAGACCATACACCAGCAGAATCACTCAGAGTACTTACTATGAAGACTGATTCCAGGTTTTACCACCCCAGCTATTCCGAAGTATGTTTGGAATATGTCCTTATGACATCCTCCCTAGGTTATTCTATGGCCATTAACATTTGAGAAACACTGATTTAGGTATGTATTCTGGGTTTTTCCTTTGATGCTCTAACAAATCTTTCTAACCTATATGTGAAAGGTAACTAATATACTAAATGTATACATTATCCTACTCCCAAATGATACCAACATACATGGTTTTAATGGGGTTAAAAAAGTAGCCCCACTTTCTGGAAAGGGACTTAGTGTTTTCCGCAAACCCCAATCTCCATTGTCCACATTTATTTATGTAAATGTCAAGTAAAGGATTTTTAAATATTTCAATCAAGAAAGTTTGTAGAGACATAAAGTGGTAAAATATTGATACTATTTTAAGCTACAACTTCCCAGAGGACAGAGAGTGTTTACCTGAACCACGGACATGTGGGAATTTTTTTAAAAAAAAAACTTTTTGATGATGATGACTATAAGCAAAAATGGAAAAGTGCAGCTTAATATTTACTCAACAGAATATGAGAAACTCTCAGTGAATGTTTATTTAAATCACACACACAAAACTGGTCAACAGTTTTTGCTGAGCAGTGAAAAAAAGAAAACCCTGTTATATCTTCTGATTTAGACATTGCAGTCAATTGCAGAAGGTTCACAGAGTAGTGGTTTACAATAAGCTCCAAAACTTTCCATGTCTTTCTGGTGAACTTAATTATCACGGTGTCTTTTAAACTTCATATGAGCAATTTCTATTGATTATAATGCCGTCTACTGCTGAGAGCAAAACTGATCCACTGCACATTCCAAAGTGGGTAATCCTTGCCAGCAGGTCACTTATGCCTCCTGAGATTTCTTTTTAACACAATTAATGACGATGACCATGGTGGTGATAATAATAATAATAATAATCCTTAATTCTTACTCAATACATTCTATTAAAATAGCCAGAAAATTAAACAGGGCTCAGAGAATATCATTTCCTTGACAGTGAAAATATGGGGTAGCATATTCCAATAGCCCAATTACATTTGGATGGTAATTCGAGATTTTTTTCAGAAACTAGATCCTAAACACATCCTTGAATTAAAAAGAGACTCAAAACATCTTTAATGAGTATAAGACAACTATACATTTACTACAAAGTTATATCCTCTACTGTATAAGATTTTGTTTTCTATTTTACATAACTCATAACAAAATAATTCCCAAATATGTAGCAGGTGGTTCTGCTTAATAAAGGGGGAAAATAACCTCATACTTCTCTAGTGAGTTTTGCAAAATACACCTCCTTAATATCCTAAATAAATAAAAGAAATATACCAAAAAAAGCAGCTCCACCAATTAGACCAAATTCGCTAACGTATCATCATACCATCGGTAGCTTCAAGAGTGAAAATAGTAGCTTTTATTTCACAAATACTGTGAGGCCAAACCTGTTTTCTGAAGTTCCAATCATAGATGGGTTCCAGGTTGAATTAAATTTCTCTTTAATAAGATAAATATTCAACCTAAATCTAATATTCTCTATATTCTTTTTGTCTTTTTGTAACTTTCCTTTATTTTGTAAAGATCCGCTTGCATCATCATTTTTAAAAATGCCATTTGGTAATGAAGCTACAGTTATTCTTTCATCATACTTATTTCCTTGGAAGAATAAAATGAAGGGGCTGGACAATCTTATCTTTATGGTCCTTTCTATGAGTATATGATTAAGGTACAGCCATTAAATAATGACTTAACTGCTGTCTTAATCTGTTTAGTGTCGATATAAAGGAATACCTGAGGCTGGGTAATTTTAAAGAAAAGACTTGTATTTGGCTCATGGTTCAGCAGGCTGTATAAGAATTGTGGTGGCAGCATCTGCTTCTCGTGAGGGCTTCAGGATGCTTCCACTCATGGCAAAAGGGAAACAGGAGCCAGTATGCAGAGATCACATGGCGAGAGAGGAGGCAAGAGACAGAGGAGAGGGAGGTGCCAGCCTCTTCTTAACAACCAGCTCCAGCAGAAACTAATAGAGCGAGAACTCGCTCATTATTATCAAGAGGAGAGGACAGCACCAAGCCATTCATGAGGGATCCACCCTCATGACCCAAATACCTTCCAGTAGGCCCCACCTTCAACATTGGGGATCAGATTTCAACAAGAGGTTTGGAGGATAGAATAACCAAACCACTGCAATTGTCTACATAGATTAGAAGGAAAATATACACTGAGAGGGAGTACCTCCCATTTGAATGCTAATATTTCAAATGCACTGGCACCAAATTATAAAGCTGTTTCTTTTGAAACAAAATTTATTATAACATTCTTTTAATTGTATGAACCCCAGGGATAGTTATTTTCTGAGGACCAAAAGGACTAACTATAAGGCAGGATCATTACAGAAGGAGGAACTCACCAAAACTAGTGAAAGCCTTTATACCATCCTTATCTCCATCACTCCAAAAATCAGGTATTTTGAACTACCATTGTGTTAGTCTGCTCAGTCACCATAGACTGAGTGGCTCAAACAAAAGAAATTTATTTCTTAAAGTTCTGGAGGTTGGGAAGTTCAAGATCATGATGCTGGCAAGGTAAGTTTCATTCTGAGGACTCTTCACTTGTAGAGTGGCAGCCAGTTCTCTGTGTGATCACGTGATCTCTTCTTTGAGGAATAAGAGTGAGAGACGGCTCTCTGGTGTCTCTTTTTATTAGGGCAGTGTCGTAGTTTGTTTGGGTCGCTATAACAAAATACCTTAGACTGGGTAATTTATAAAGGACAGAAATTTGTTTCTCACAGTTCTGGAGGCTAGAAAGTCCAAGATCAAAACTCCAGCAGATTTGGCATCTGGTGAGGGTTCCTTTCTAATAGATGGCACCTTCTATATGTTCTCATATTGCAGAAGGGCAAGGCAGCTCTCTGGGGCTTCTTTTAAAAGGGGATTAATCCCATTCAGGGAGGTAGAGCCCTCATGCCCTAATCACCTCCTAAAGGCCCCACCTTCTAATACCATCACCTTGGTGATTAGGTTTCAGCATATGACTTTTAGAGGAATACAAGCATTCAAATTATTCAGATCATAGCAGACTCTGATCCCATCATGAGAACCCATCCTCATGATCTCATGTAACCACAATTACCTCCCCAAGGCCCCCTCTCCAAATACCATCACATTGAGGGTCAGGGCTTCAACACACGAATTTGGGAGGACACAAACCTTCAGTCCATAACAATCATCTTGCCTGCCACCGCAAACTTTTGTCATCTTTGCTGAGAGACATAGATTTAAAAGCCACAGATTGCCATACATTGAATGCAATACAAAGTAAGAATTTAACAGTGTAAGTATACGATCTGAATAATTCCTTCCTATTATGATAAAAACAAAAAAAGGACTACTTCACTACCACCCTCTGCCAATAGCTTTTATATTTTACTGGATTGGCTATTTAATTGCCCCAATTCTTTAATTCACCTTATGTATTTACACACTCACATTACAATCATTTCCATAGTGAAATACATATTTTTGCCTGAGAAAATATTTTTTCCAAGTTGGCTTAAGTGTATAAGAACATCCTTTCATAAAAAGAAAATGTGGCCTTCAGGAGGCCTCTTTCATTATGGGATATGAATTACTCTACCTGGGTGGGAGTGTGATTTCCTCAAATTAACCAAAGATCCAAGTTCAGCAGTACATTAAGGAAACAACAACCTAAGGCACAATTTTTGTCCTTGTTCATCATCATGGTGCATCTGTTTTCTCACTTTCAGAAGCTACTAACTCTCAGGAAGACTGAAAGTGTAATTCATTCAAGAAACACTCCACAAATCTCCAATTTCACAGGGCAAAATACAAATTTGAGATAGTATCATTGGATATATGATTTTCTTAATAATTCTAACTCTAACTCGACACATGATTTGAGATTCTGGTCCTCTAAATACATATTTCTTGTTTTTGTTTAAGAAGCCACCAAACCACTGCTGACTGGAATTTTTTGCATGATTTTGGCTTAAATATCTTTTTTACATTCTTGAATGGTCGGTTCAATAATTTCTGCCTCTACTAGTATCCCAAAACTTCTATAATAAAACAGAATGGATTTATTTGTTTTCTTCTCTTTTGAGTTATTTCAAACTCTGAAGTGGTTATCAGTGGCTCCTTTCACTACTCATACAATATTATAAATTCACATATATTCAATGATTCTAATTTTCAAACATTTCTTCAAAGGAATATTGGGGATACTTTCAGATAAGCAGATTTCAAATTAATTCATGCCTACTAATTCTGAGATCTGAGTTGAAGTTTCTAAGTTCTGTATTACTTTATAGATATGACAATCATAATCAGTTTCTGCACACAAAGTGTAGGCAATTTAGAGATCTAAAATTAGTGTGAGCAAATTATTTAAATGAGTGCTGCATAAGAAAGAGATTAATCAGGTCATACAAATAGCTGGAATGTCCCAAATATGAGTTCTCACTTGTTTTCTTCTACCCTAGTAATTCAACCAAAGGCAGCACAGATTTCATTTTGTGAGCTTACAGAAAGTACAGCATTCTGTAGTTTTTAAACCCACAATGATGTGGCATCCACAGGGGAATTTACACAGTTTTGTCCATTTTTAACTAAAATTTTTTAAAAGGAATGTCCAATAAAGTTTAACATACAGTGGTGAATTAATAAATATTATTGATCAATAAGAACATAAACTAGATGACCTTGTTTACCCTTATTACATGTCATTTCAGTGCAGCAAACCTGGAGCAATTTTGAAGCTTACCATTTAGTTTCAGCTATTTTTACAAAATAGAAAACTTATGAAAATGTCTGTCTTTCCTAAAATTATAAGGAAGAACATCTAAACACAACTGCATAAGCATACGTGTTATTTATGTATCATTTCTATTTCCTTTCTGTTTAATACTACATTATAAAATGGAATTACCTTTATTGACAAAGTTGATTAACTGAATTTTGAATGAGTAGAATTAGTATTAGTTTCTGACTTTATAACATTTTAACATTTTTAACTTAAAAAAAAGTTTTCTTATCTGTAATTATTGAAAACATAATAAAATAACATTTTGGAGTTGTAAACCCAATAGCTTGTGGTGGTCATGTTTTGGATACTTATTTGATGAATTAATCAATGAACTTTCCTATTCCACATTCCAAGGAAAATTGCTAATATTTTGTGAAGAAAATGATTATAGCTCACATTCTCTGCTGTTACACAAACTTCTAAGTCTATATAAGGTTATGTCTACATCTCTCATAAGAAATATAGATCTTTTCATAGTTTCCATAAAGAAAGCCAAGATCCAATAAGGTAGTGGGCCAATTGTATGCCAGAAAACTTGTAGTTGAATTGTGAAAGGAGAATTTCAAGATCAGATTTGGCAGGTCACCTAGAAGGTGCTGGAGGATGAGAGGCACACTGACTTTCAATACGAGCTAGAGTCAGAGGGTCTGTGCCTAGGTAGCAAATCTTCTCCAAGCCTCAGCACTAGGTTACTTTCTACCTCCCTTTTTTAAAAAATTGCCACGAGTAAAGTCAACAAGATACTCCAAGAATCTAGGCATAAATGTTGCACTATTAATGCATTTGGCATTATTATACAAAACAAAAAATGAGTCAATTTAATATAGGGTGTTTACAGTTTTAAATATGAAGGCCAAAAACCTTGTGAAATCCCATTCCCCACTGCATACCTTGACAAACTCATAGCCAATGTCATGAAGACTAAAGAGGGAGAGCAGTGGGCCCTATTTGACCAGGACTGAGGAGTTTGCCAGGATGTGGGACCTTCAATGTTAACACCAGGAAAGTTCCCAGCAAACCAGTATGGTTAATCATCTGAGATCAAATGAATAGAGTGGATAGTACTACTGTCAAGAAAATCAAAGCCTTTAGTCTGCTTTTTACGGGAATGTACCTTTGTCAGGAAACCTGAAATCACTGATAATTTCCTCTCTTATTACAATATTATTTCCTACCTAGTGCTACCATCTTCTTCACAAAGCCAATATTATTTATTCTCTAGTTTTCTTGTTATTGTAGTTGCTGTTTTGACCAAGAAGATACTAGTTTCTTTCGAAATTATCACCTTAAAAACTCTCCCAGAACTATTTTATTCTATGATTATTAAAAATAAATCACAGATATGTATTCCATGATAATTTTTAGTATCATAATATTATTATTCCATTTTCCCCTCCTTCTGCAACTCACCAATGGAAGTAACTGGGATTTTGCCCTCTCATGACACTTGCACATGCCCTACATTTATCTTGCCATCACAATAACAAACATTGTTCCCATTTTCCTGATGAGAAATAGAGGCTGAACAGAGTCAATGACTGGCATAGGTTGTAGAAGTAGTCATAGGATAAGACTACTGTCTTTGATACTCTGAGCTTTCCATATTAATAATGATTCTCCGCTTTCTAGCCTATCTATAAAATATATCTAACATCCATGAACACAGAAGAAATGTGACCTAAAGTTTATAGATCAAAAGATCTACTGAAAAACATTTTCTCAGCCCTGTCTTGTGTGTAGCTTAGATAGCTTCATGGTTGACTTTTCTAATTACTGTCCTGAGACCATAAATCCAACTCTCTGACAGACTGCTATTGAGTTGCTTTCCTTTATTTTTATCGTGGATATGCTGCTTGTGTTTTAAATTTTCATGGTAAGCATTATACAGAAAGTAGATTCCTCATAACATTTCAAAAGAAAACCATATTCAAGAGCCTAAAAGATGAGGGGGGAGATCTGCAATCCTGATTTTGTTTTTTAACTTCAAGTACCCATGATCGAAGATTGAATTTCAGGGCACCAGACCAAACAATTTTTCTTCAAAATTTAAGTTAAAATCCTCTTTAATTTTTTTTCCTATTTACCATGCAAGGAAAAAATACATGCCATCAACCCATAATTCACTTTAGTGAAAGAAATTTCTTGGGAATTATATTCTAGAAATGGCTGTAGTCTGGTGATTCTAGAATGCTATAATAAAGAAGTTGTTTCAAAGGAATTTTCCAAATAAAACTTTTTCACTTTGAAGGATAGCTCTATTTTAGTCAAATTCACATAACAAAGGGAAAATAAAAGCCTGAAGTTAACTCTGTAAGAGTTTATGAATACATGCAAGCTTTGATACAAATTAATGGCATCAATTCAAGTTACAAATTCAAGCAGTTTGTTGGGCAGAATATCTGCAAGGTCAAAATATACACAGAGACAACAGTTATGAATGTGAAGAAAAATAACAGAACAAAGATCAATGAAAGACAGATTTATAGTTCAGCTTTAAATGCCTACAAGGAAGTTTTTATCTGAATTTGGTTCATCCTAGAAGATTCCAAAATGGGAGTTCACTGAACCCTAATTTACAAAGAGAACTGACAGCCAGTCAGGTACATTTCACTCCAGTTGGTTAGAGCTGATGTTGCCTTCATGAATTTATGGTACTACCAGGGATGCGTATATCTGTCTATCTATAGAGGCTCACCCCAACACTAGAGAAAAGAGTACAAAGAATATAGACTTTGGATCTACATGTATAATGTATAAATTCCTAACAACCTTAAACTGTAAATTTTATTTCTTATACATGGGTGCCTCAGGTTTACATAACAGAACTATCCAAGTTTTTATGGATACATGCGTGTCCCTGAAAATTCTCATAATGTGCCTTTTTATATAATATTGTTGCTTTAGGATTTACAAACTAAGTATAGCTTAAACTGGTGTCTTATTAAACTGTAACTTATTAAACTTGTTAAACTGTAACTCTGAAAGTACAATAGCAAAACTTAACATACTGTCATTTATAAACCAATGATTACCATTTGTATGGATGGTGTTTAGTAAACTGAATAAGATAAATAGCTACTTAAACATATACCTCAACACCATTGGCATATTTTATGATCAGTTTAGGAGAGAATGATAATACAATCACTTGTGAAACAGTGTCATCAAATCATTAAAGCCATTAAGTTCTAACATCCTTAGAAAAATTGCCTTATTAAAATAGATTGATGAGCTATATCATGTCATGAGCCTAGATAGCCCCATTCTACATTTAATTTAAGATATCCAAAAATATCATAGAGATGAAAAAGACATTCAAATAAAATAAATATATAATTTCCATTTGATTATTATAGTAATTTATCATATTGAAATCATAATGCAGTGTTTTCTATCAAAGCATGATTCATGCTATAAGTGAAAAACCATAGCTGAGACAATAAAATACCCTTCATGTTTCACATATATTTCCTGTCATCCACTAGGAACATCTATTTTGGGGGGTTTACCTATATATTAATATTTGGGGTAGAAGAGAGCAAAGTGGGCTTATTAAAGTTATAAATTATAAGAAAAGATTTGATAATTTTGACACAATATTGAGAACTATTTCTTGGTTCTATTTAAAATTATTTTTATATCTCTTCAACTGTTAATGATGCATACTAAACTATTAGAGATAAAATATAATGAATCTGCTTTAAAATATTCTAGCCAAAAAAAAAAATAGGTGGGATAGATGAATCAAGGTGGGAAAAGTATTAATAATTATGGGACCTGGGTGATAGTCACATGAAGTTGATTATATTATCTAAAATTCTTTGCTTTTGTGTATAGATGAAAATTTCTGTGCCTTCATCTGTCCATGCTGCTATATCGAAATACCACAGATTGGTTAATTTATAAAGAACAGAAATCTATTTCTTATAGTTCGGAGGCTGGGAAGTCCAAGATCAAGGTGCCAGCAGATTTGATGTCTGGTAAAGGTTCACTCTCTGCTTCCAAAATGGCACCTTGTTGCTGCATTCTCACATGGGGGAGGGCAGAAGGGCAAAAAGGATCAATTCTGTGTGAAGCTTCTTAAAAAGACATTAATCTCATTTATTAGGGCAGAGCCTTCATGACCTAGTCATCTCCTAAAGGCCCCACCTCTTAATACTATCATATTGGTGATTAAGTTTCAATATATGACTTTTGGAGGGACACATACATTCAAACCATGTCTTGGTCCATTTTCTGTTGCTATAACTGAACACCTGAGACTGGGCCATTTGTAAAGAAAAGAAATTTATTTCTTAAAGTTCTGGAGGCTGAAAAGTCCAAGGTTGAGGGGCCACATCTAGTGGGGACTCTCTGCAGAGTCCCAAGGCAGCGCAGAGCATCATATGGTGAGGGGGCTCATGAGAGAGAACCAAACTGGCTTTTATAACACTTCCACTCTTGTTATAACTAACCCACTCCCATGATAACCCACTAATCCATTAACCTACTAATCCATGAATGTATTAATGCACTCACGACAGCAAAGCTTTAATGACCCAAGCACCACTTAAAGGCCCCACCTCTCAATACTGTTACATTGGAGATGGTTTCAACTCGAGTTTCAGATGAGACAAAGATTCAAACCATGGAGCCACAGTATTCTGTAATAAAATTAAAAAAATTTTTTTAATCTCAATTCATCCTATCTTCATAGAATTAACTATAATCAATGTGGTTGAGTGATGTATATGACCTTTATGTAAAAACCCCATCTTTTATCCTTTTCTGAATGCAAACATGAAAGAAAATTGACCTGTATATGATATTCTACCAAAAACACATAGCTGCTGAAAAAATAGTGTAAAATCAGTAAGATTCTTGTGAGACCTATTGTTGAAATGATATAACTGATAGGTTTATGTCTCAAAAGTGACAGAAGAATCTATGAACCAAATTTAGTCATTAGTTCCCTGATATGAATCTATCAACTACAGGTTGAGCATCCCTAATCTGAAAATTCAAACTATGAGATGCTCCAAAATCCAAAGCTTTTTGAGTGCTGACATGAATTCACAAGTGGAAAATTCCACACCTGATCTCATGTGACAGGTCGCAGTCAAAATGCAGTCAAAACTTCATTTTATGCACAAAATTATTAAAAACATTGTGTTGAATTACCTTCAAGCTATGTGTGTAAGATGTATATAAAACATCAATGAATTCTGTGTTTAGACTCGGGTCCCATCCCAAGATATCTCATTATGTTTATGCAAATACTCCAAAATCCAAAATCAGAAACACTTCTGATCCCAAGCATTTTGGGTAAGGTATACTCAACCTGTATTTATTCGGGAAACATACTAGGAGCTGTGAAACACAATAAAATAGACAAGACGTTGCCCTAACTGTCAAAAAGTTTACAGATCAACAGAGTAGATAACATTAGCACACAGCAAACAGCTAAAAGCTGAATTGCATGGTCCTAGAAGTAATTATAAAAGAATTTATCAAGGTGAAAGTTCTGTGAAGGTCTCATATAGGAGATTGGAATAGAAATGGTCTTTTAAAAATTGATAAGATTTGGGCAAGCAGGAAAAAATACCATGTTGCATGCAGAGAGTTCAGCACAAGCAAAAATATAAAGAAAAAAGAGTTAGCATGGCGTGTAGATACTGAAGAGAGAATTGGGCCCAGAGCAAAGGGCACACATTAAGGAATAATAATGACAGCAGTAATAAGAACAACAACAATAATAATAGCAAACCTGTACTCTGCACCAGGCACTATTCTTAGGTTTTATATATTTTTACCCCTATGACCTATATATATTATTAGTAATAGCCCAATTTTGCAAGCGAGGAAACTGAGATGCAGAGAGATTAAATTACTTGACCAAAGTCACAGAGTTAAGAATAGTAGAGCAAAGGTTTGAACCCAGACCATCCAGATCCAGGATGAACGTGCTGGCATTTGTGCCATACTGGCCAGTGGGAAGTAAGACTTAATGGGTAGTTTGGGCAGATAATGAAAGTCAGTTCAAGTCAAGACAAATCAAGAGGACTTACCACTTGATGCTAACCATATTGGCTCTTGACAGACAACACGGGAGCAAAAATGTGGCTATACCACACCTTCATAGAACATATCTCTGATACTAAAGCTGATTTCTCTCTCATCTTTACTTCAAGTGACCAATACTTTTATGAACTGTCTAAAATTGTTCAGCCTAGAAGTTGAGAGCTCACTTTTGCTCTCTTAAGTCAAAGAATCAGAAAACCGTGGCACTAAGTTTAAGTAACTTGGCTGGAAGCATGTAACTTTTTGTTGGATCAAAGAACTAACCAAAGGCTCTTGGTTTCAATCCGAGACTTCACACTAATGTACACTTCTCTCAGAACTATAATATAATTCTATAGGCTGAAAACTGCAATGCATTTAACTGGATCTCAGCCGTCTGTCTCACATCTAATGACATAATGCAGTAACACAATAATTCACAGCCTGTTGAATTTTATTGCACTTCGAGCAGATAAAAATAAATAGTGCAGATATTTTTAATAATCCTTTCCATTATTGTTCAACTCGATATACAAACCTCACTGTTTATTCGACAATGAAAGTAAATCCTGAGACCCAGAATAAAGTTCTGGAATCTAAGATTATGATTATCCTGGTCTCCTCTTACACTTTTGCTGTTACCTCTCACCTTGACACCTGACTAGTTCTTACGCCTATTGTTGACTGAATTTGATGATGTTCGCTACTTTATCATTACTAGAAGTATTAAGTTATCTTCCTAAATCTTCCCCCGTAAGTCCAGAATTAACTCTGGAAGAGCATAAAGCATTTACATTGTCATGTTAGAACTACTTTCCTGAATTCAGATGACCAACTGTCTTGGTTTGCCCAAGACTTTCCTTGTTTGGGCACTGAAAGTCTTACATTCTAGGAAAAGCCCTCAGTTAAGGGCAAATGAGGACAAGTGGTCATCCTAGTGTCTGGTACAGCTTCTAAAATGTTAGAGTAAAATATGAGTGCCTGTCTCTATATAACTATTTGTATATCTACACAAAACAAAACTGAATATGCACAGGTGAAAAAAAAAGCAGAATATAAAGCAAAACTCTCACCCAGCCTCCTGGAGAGACATTTAATCTTAGTATGAGAACTCCTTCCACTTAGAACAGAAGTGAGCCTTTGCCCTAAACCTTGTTAATCAGGAACGACGAAAGTAAAAACGCTTCCTAGTAACTTCTCAAGTTGCAGCAATGCTGCTAACATGCTGTGTTGGGGAAGCAGGATACCAATTTACCTGAAAATCTAACTAGCTCTTAATTAAAATTAATTGTACACACAGAATTTCTATATTGTAGTGCACTGGCCTGTGACACAGTTTTCAGGAAGTACAACAGTTCAGAAATGTTTTATTTTATTGCAGCAGAAAACCCAGTATTAGCATTAAAGCAAAATGACTCACATTTATTATTAAGCTATCCTTTGCTAAAGCCATAATTCTACTTGAAAGCAAAGAAGGGGAAAAAAAGGGAAACTGATATTTGAGTAAAATGCTTTCTCAGATTCTTACTAAGGAGATGGGTATCATTTCTCAACACATGCTCTAGTCTCAAAAATACTCCAGAAAGGATCTACAAATAAGAGCTCCCCTTCCAAAAACTGTAAGGGAACATTCTTCCCTCTCATAAACCCTATACTTTAGGGACAGCCAAGGATGAAATAAATTTTATGTTAAAAACAACCAAAAATATTTTGAAGACACTCCCTTTTCTTTAAATAGAAGTTGTTTAGGGGACTTCAAATAAATAGAAAATGTATTTTACAATTACATCTAATCTATAAAATATGATTTTTCATTAAATCTCTTATTAATTCTCTAAGAAACCCCCCAAAATTATCTTGAATGACTCTAATGAAAAATAAATCATGCTACTCAGAACTAGATTTTAAATCGAAATTAATAATTTATTTTATTTGCTGACTGTATTAATGGGAAAATGACAAGAATAGTTACTCTATTTCTAACGAAAATCAAGCTGAGGTAGTATATTTTATTATTACAGAATTTTATTATAGAGCAAACACATTTGAGATTAAAAACTTAAATTATACATCATGCATTTGTAAGTGTAGAGCAGATGATATAGACAGAAAAGCTGGTTACCTTCATATTTTTATATAAAAGTGGAGATTTTATGTTTAATATTGCCGAGGTTTTGTGATAAAGCCTTAAACTTAGAGGGATCTAAAGCTACTTTATTGTTGTATAGAACATCAACTTCTACACATTTCCTTGGCAAAATTTCACCACAGATAAAATGAGAAGAGCAATTAAAAACAAAACCAAGGAAGCAAACAAGAAAGCTAGGAAACATAGAAAAGAACTGGGTAAAAACAAATGTATTTTGTTTTTGATGCGTCATTGTTTTCGTGTATTTGACAATGAAAGATATTGCTAATACAACCTAACGTTCCGTTCTTCCAGCTTAGACTCACAAATTGTGTGTGCAAGGAGACTAGTGTTTGCTCTTATTGCTAGCTATGACAGTATTCTCCCTAGGGGACCCTGTCCTATAGCCCTTCATGGACACCAGAATGAGAAAAAGAACTCATTGTGCTTAACAATAGCAAGATAAATGAAGACTGCTAACTACACGAGCTGCTGGATATGTGGTCTGGCTTTGTTGTTTTCAGTATGTCACACGGACAGTTTTGTTTCCAATGGAAATGTGTTAACACTGAGTTGAAAGTTAGGGACCCAGGTTTCAAATAGTGGATCTGACACTAACTGGCTATGTAATCTTAGGCAAGCTGTTTTACCTCTCAGGGCTTTGGACTAGAATAGTCACTAGATGACCTCTATAAGCACCATTCAGAGACTTTAAGTCAAAGTCAAAAGTGAAGGCAACTGTTTGAACAATGTTATCTTAGGTCAAATCATCCCAACTGTTCCCAGGTATATGAGAGGCAATGAAGAGAAGTACTTATTTATGTGTCTCCAGACTTCCCTTCTTGTCATTACCTGTGTGACCAGGGGCAAGTTTCTTTTCTGTGTCCCCATTTCCTCATCTATAAAATGGGAATGATAAGAGTACTTATCCCATAGGGTTATTATGAGGATTAAATGGAATAATTTGTGTACAACCCCAAGAGCACTGTTTATTCTTAGTACAGGCAGGAAGAATTAATGAATTAAGCTAGGTCCTTTCCAGTACGGGATGAGTTGAAAAGCACAAATGGAGGAGCGAAGCTCTTAAATAAAGAAGATACCTCTTCCTAAAGTGAAACTCTTTTACTCCACACCCCCAGTTATTTTTCAGCAAAGTGATTCACTAACTCTATCTAGCACTGGAATGGCCTGAATACCTTGTTACAACATGAGTTGCGGGTCCCCAGTTCCAGAGATTCTGATTCAGTAGGTCTGGGATGGGATCAAGAATTTGCATTTCAGAAATCCCATTCGATCCAGCAATAGCACTATTAGGCATCTACCCAAAAGAGCACAAAACATTCTACTATAAAGACATCTGCACTCGAATGTTCATGGCAGCACAATTCACTATTGCAAGAGTGTGGAAACAACCCAAGTG
>CAUYSK010115948.1:0-15164 GCA_963575035.1 Avahi laniger
AGCCTGCAAGAGGGGAGGGCTGTATGCAAACCCAGGCAGTCTGCTTCCAAGCCTGCACTCACAACCACCTTTCCGGCCAAAGAGGAAACCAAACAAAACCCCTGGCCCCACAGAGTTTGAATTCTGGTGCAGGAAGTAGAAAAAAAATAAGTAAATAAGTAGGGCCAGGCACGGTGGCTCATGCCTGTAATCCTAGCACTGTGGGAGGCCGAGGCGGGAGGATCACTTGAGCTCAGGAGTTCAAGACCAGCCTGAACAAGAGTGAGACCCTGTCTCTACTAAAATAGAAAAAATTAGCCGGGCATGGTGGCGCATGCCTGTAGTCCCAGCTACTTGGGAGGCTGAGGCAGGAGGATCGCTTGAGCCCACGAGTTTGAGGTTGCTGTGAGCTAGGCTAATGCCATGGCACTCTAGCCCAGGTGACAGAGACTCCAACTAAAAAAAAAAAAAAAAAAAGAAAAGTGAGTAAGTGGATAAATAACAGAGTGTCAGGAAGAAAAAAATCAGGCAGGGTAAAGGATGTGAGGAAGCGTCTCTCTCTGCAGCTGGAGTAAGCAGGGGCAGCTTCCTGGAGGCGGTGGCATGAGAACAGAAAGCTGAGTCACAGCAAACCACACAGATAATGTCGGATATACAAACATGATGTACAGAAAAATTCCAGTGAAATTTTGTAATAACGGCAACGGTCTCTTCCTGTGCTGTCCAACAAAATAACCACTATCCACATGTGCCTACTGAGCTTTTAAAATGAGATTATTGCTCCTGAAGAATTGGGTGTTTGATTTTATCCGACTTTAATGAATCTCAATTTCAAGAGCCACATGTGGCTGCTTATTATCTCAGACGGCACAGCTCTAGACCAGAGGTTGGCAAAGTAAAGCCCCCAGGCCAAACCTAGGCTACATGTTTTTGTCAATAAAGTTTTATTGGCACACGGACACAGTCATTCATTTCCATGTTCACACCCGCACACTGGCGAAATCGAGAAGTTGCAACCGAGAACGTGCAGCCTGCAAAGCTAGAAATATTTAGACTCTTATCCTTATTAGAAGATGTTTTCCAACCTCTGTTCTAGACTCAT
Organism: Avahi laniger; assembly: GCA_963575035.1. Taxonomy (NCBI): domain Eukaryota; kingdom Metazoa; phylum Chordata; class Mammalia; order Primates; family Indriidae; genus Avahi; species Avahi laniger. The sequence continues at coordinate 1,082 of CAUYSK010115948.1, forward strand.
TTGCTTGTTCCCATGAGGGATAATTTAGCTTTAGGATCTTGAGCAAATGCGCCCTTTCTTTCCTTCTTTCTCTCTTTTTCTTTTCTTTTTTTTGGACAGGGTCTCACTCTGTTTTGAAAACACACCGGCCTCAGGGCCTTTGCGTGTGTCATGCCAGCACACATCTGGCCCTGGGTAGAGCGCAGTGGTGTCATCGTAGCTCATTGCAGCCTCAAACTCCTGGACTCAAGCGATCCTTCTGCCTCAGCCTCTCAAGTAGCTGGGACTACAGGCGTGCACCACGACACCCGGCTAATTTTTTCTATTTTAGTAGAGATGGGGTCTCACTCTTGTTCAGGCTGGTCTTGAACTCCTGAGCTCAAGTGATCCTCCCGCCTCGGCCTCCCACAGTGCTAGGATTACAGGCGTGAGCCACTGCTCCTGGCCTCTTTCTTTCTTTCTTTACAAAACAAATTTGTAATTTTAATTTTTTAATTTTAGAGATTGGGACCTAGTTATGTTGCCTAAACTGGACTCGAACGATCCTCCTGCCTCAGCCTCCCGAGTAGCAGGGTCTACAGGCACGCGCCACCACGCCCGGCTAAATGCGTCCTTAGCCTCAGTTTTCTCGTCTGTAAAATGGGGCGAGTGGTCCCTACCTATTGCACAGTCTTGCTTTGCAATTATAACTGGGCACCGTGGGCCAAGGGGCTTTGTAAGTGGAACAGCCCCCGAGGCGCCCCTGGCTGGGGTCGTGGCCCCCAAAGCCCCGGCAGCTCCTGTACCTTTCTCGGTTCTGCCCAGATGTGTCATGACCGTTTTCCTTTTCTCTTGCACATTTTTCCTCCCCTCTCGTCCGGCTCCTTTCTCCTCACGCCTCTGTCTTCGGCTTCTCTCCCCGCTCCCTGCCACTCGCAGGCCCCAAACTCGGGGATGCGAGAAAGTTCCAGCAGAAATTGCAATCTCCTCTCCTCTCATGTGGCTCCCAGATAAGACAGTCGAAATCCGATTTTCAGCAATTTGGTTCATTCGTGAGCTCTCCGGAGTCTCTCTTTCTCCTCCTGACATGAGCTTAGCAAAATTGCCTGGGCGGAGAGGATATTTTTAACCGCTTAGCAGTCAGAGCGGGTTCATCAGAAAGTTTTGCAAGGACCTGGCGCGGGGCCGTGCGTGGGGCTGGCGGCGGGTCAGGGGCTGGCGGCAAGACCTCGGGGTTTAGCGGAGCAGCTTTTAAGGAAAGGATGTGGCCGAATGAAGGAAACGAAGCTCCCTTAGGAAGAGGGAGAGGGTCCCCCAGCAGGAGGGAGGCTGTAGAGGACCCCCAGCCTTTCTTATTTCTGACTGATGCCTCCACTGACCGAATCCAATCCCAAACCAGGGGTCAGGGAGACCAGTGGTGCAGCCTTAGAGCTCAGCTCCCAGGACACAGAGCAGGCCCACAGATTGGCCATGGGGTGGAGGGGACAGAGAATGACCCACGCCGATGCCACTTTTTTTGTTTTTTGAGACAGGGTTTGCTCTGTCACCCAGGCTGGAGTGCAGTGGCCCGATCTTAGCTCGCTGCAGTCTCCAACTCCTGGACTCAAGCGATCCTCCTGCCTCAGCCTCCAAGTACCTGGGACTGCAGGCAGCACCACCATACCCGGCTAATTTTTAGATTTTTTGTAGATGCAGGATCTCACTATGCTGCCCAGGCTGGTCTCGAACTCCTGGCCTCAAGTAATCCTCCTGCCTCTGTCTCCCAAACCTCTGGGATTACAGGCGTGAGCCACCACACTGAGCTTGGATGCCACATGCTCTGTCTTCTTTATACACCTATTAGCGACATCCCTAATAAGCCAGTCCGGGAGCCCAAGGGCATCTCCTTCCCAAAACCAGAGCGGGTGCAGGAACAATGAACATTTATTGAGCACCTACGATGTACAATTTATTGAGCACCTACTATGTACAAGGCACGGGCTAGATGCTTTAGGTGTCAACGCTACTGCACTGAATCCCCACAATGGCTGATGAAGGAAGCCTTTTTCTTTCTTTCTTTTCTTTTTTTTGTTCACAGCGCCTCAGACAATAAAGAACTTTATTTAGCTCTCACGTAACAGTCTGAGTGTGAGCCTTCCAGGGCTGGGGTCGGGGGGCCCAGGCCCTTTCTTTCTTCTCCGCTACCATCGCTAGGGTGGAGCAGCCTCCACCCTCTGGCCAGCAGGAAGGACAAAAGTGAAGGCAAAGCCCTGATCCTTCCCGGAAGATTCCCAGGCACAGCTGCTCGCGCGCCATTGGCCAGAATGTGGTCACATGACATTAGCTTCAAGGAAGGCTGGGAAATGTAGTCTTTGTCCTGGACACCTGTGCTCCCCATAAACGAACAGGGATGTTCTATTAATATAAAAGACAAGGAAAATGAACGGGGCTGGGGGGACAGAGTTGACTGGAGAGTGGCTGCTTCACGGCCACAAGGTTTCTTCGGAGTGACGAGAAAGTTCTGGAACTAGACAGAAGTGACGGTTGCACGTAGTGAATGTGCTTAATGCGGCTGAGCTGTGAAGCTGAAATGGTTATGACGGTAAATTTCATGTTGTGGATATTTTACCATAATGAAAAAATAAAGTTGCTTACCCAATGAATCAGAGAGAGACAGAGAGACATGGAAAAGGGACACTGGGGGACAGTCGGTGCCCAGATCTCAATGAAGACAGTGAGCAAGCCATGCCGATGCCAGGGCCAGGTGTGTGCTGGCATGACACATGCAAAGGCCCTGAGGCCGGTGTGTTTTCAAAACATCCAGATGGCCAGGCAGTGGCTCACACCTGTAATCCTAGAACTCTGGGAGGCCGAGGCAGGAGGATTGCTTGAGGTCAGGAGTTTGAGACCAGCCTGAGCAAGAATGAGACCTCGTCCCTATTAAAACTAGAAAAAATTAGCCGGGCATGGTGGCTCACGCCTGCAGTCCCAGCTACTTGGGAGGCTGAGGCAGGAGGATCGCTTGAGCCCAGGAGTTCAAGGCTGCTGTGAGCTGTGATGATGCCACTGTCCTCCAGCCTGGGCAACAGAGCAAGACTCTGTCTCAAAAAAAAAAAAATTGCTTGGAGGAGGAAGACAGGACTCAGCAAGCCTTGGAAGCTGGGAATCCCAGCTACAGGAAGAAAATGGGGACTTCCGTCCTACAACCACAAGGAACTGAATTCTGCAAGCCCTGAAAGAACAAGAAAACCGATCCTCCCCTACAGCCTCCAGAGAGGATGCAGCCGGCTGACTCCTTCCTCTTGGGCAGGTGAGACCCGCACCAGACCTCCGACCTCTAGGACTGTAAGACAAAACCTCTGCGTTGTTTCAGAACCCTGAGCGTGTCACGGCAGCAATAGGTGACTAATATTAACACAGGGTGAGAGCCGAAGGGGTTCTGGGCAGAAGAGGGGCGTGACCAGGCTCAGGCGCTCACAAGCGCTCCCTGGAGGCCGTGGAGGGAACAGGCTTCAGGGCAAAGGCTGGAGAGCAGGACCTGGCAGAGGGGACCGCAGCGTCCAGGTGAGCTAGGCCGGACCAGGTGGGTGTCGTGGAGGTGGGGAGGAATTGAAGCCCCAAGTTTGTTTGTGGTTGGGGAGAGAGAGACAGAGGGTTCTATTCAAGGATGACCTGAGAGTTGGGTGTGGTGGCTCACACCTATAATCCCAGCATTTTGAGAGGACAAGGCAGGAGGATCACTAGAGGCCAGGAGTTCTAGACCAGCCTGGACAACATAGCGAGACCCCATCCCTAAAAAAAAAAAAAAAAAAAAGGATGACCCGAGCTTCTGACCTGCGTACCTGGAGACTCCTGTCCCCTCACCTCTAACTCTGCCAGCCCCTGTCTCCCTCTGGTGTTCCCCCGGCCTCCGTGCCTCTGTCTCACGTGAAGGCCACCTGCCCCCTCTCTCTTCTGAGACTTTGCCTCTGCCCTGTGGTCTCTCATTCATCCGGCCTCCGTTCTCAAGACAGGGAATCAGACGGGGCTGCAGAGGGGGTGGGATGTGCGAGCCCCCAAAATTCCAACCGGATTGGGGATCCAAAGCCCAGCCTGGCCAAACCAGCTCCCAGCTCCCAGCTCCCTCCCTGGTCTACGCCTCTCTCTCTCTCTCTCTCTCCTTCTCTTTTTGGTAACCGAATTATCCCATCTCTGCCTCTCGCTGGGGGCCGCCTGCCGAGGCGTGGGCGAGATATTAAACCATCAATCACCCGCCAACGCCAACTCCCTGGCGCCGGGACCCTCCACCAGCTCAGCCTGGAACCATAGGCAGCTCCCGTGCAGGCCTGGAGGCTTGGGGACCCCATCAGGACAGGGCCCTGGAAGAATCTCACGGGCCTGGTATCCACCTGGGTGGGTGCCTGCGTGCAGATCACCTGTGCTGCAGCCGCAGACAGGTGTCCTGGGTTCAAATCTAGAAGCTGCCACTGATCCATCTGGGGGAGCCACTTCATGTTTCCGTACCTCAGTTTCCCCACTTATAAAATGGCATTAAAAACATTTTCTACCTCGGTCATCTCATAGCTGATGTCTTGTCCAAATCAGAATTGAAAATTAAAAAAAAAAAAAAGGCTGGGCGTGGCGGCTCTCACCTGCAATCCCAGCACCTTGGGAGGCTGAAGTGGGAGGATCGCTTGAGGCCAGGAGTTGGAGGCTGCAGTGAGCTACGATTGTTCCACTGAACTCCAGCCTGGGTGACAGTGCGAGACTTTGTCTCAAAAAAAAAAAATTTCTTGCAGAGCCTTAGCAAGGGCTGAGCAACCCACCTCACATACTGTACGCTCTGCTTGTGAGCTCTGCCTGCCTCCGACTGGAGTGTCAGCCCCAGGGAAAGGGCTTAATTACCCCCCGCCCAGCACAGCACCTGGCCTGAAATAAACACTCAGTCTACATTTGCTGAGTGAATGAATGAATGAATTCCATTCAGCTGTGCCCACAGGGCCCCTGCAGGCTGCAGCCAACGCAAAGCTGCTCTGGTCTGGCACCACCGGCGGCTTGGGCTTCCCGGGGGTGGAGGGTGTGTCACTGGGTGTGCGCAGGGGCCCAGCTGGTCGTCCACCAACTTCGTCCGGACTTTTCTCTTATTGAGGTGAAATTCACGTAACATACCTTTAACTCTTTGGAAACATACGAGTCGGCTGCATTCGGTGCATTGATAATATCGTGCAACTGTGGCCGCTATCTAGTTCCAAGACATTTTTTTTTTTTTTTTTTTGAGACAGAGTCTCACTTTGTTGCCCTGGCTAGAGTGAGTGCCGTGGCGTCAGCCTAGCTCACAGCAACCTCAAACTCCTGGCCTCAGCGATCCTCCTGCCTCAGCCTCCCGAGTAGCTGGGACTACAGGCATGCGCCACCATGCCTGGCTAATTTTTTCTATATATTTTTAGTTGTCCAATTGATTTCTTTCTATTTTTAGTAGAGACGGGGTCTCGCTCTTGCTCAGGCTGGTTTTGAACTCCTGAGCTCAAACAATCCGCCCGCCTCGGCCTCCCAGAGAGCTAGGATTACAGGCGTGAGCCACCGCGCCCGGCCAAGTTCCAAGACGTTTTTATCATCGCAAGAGGAAACTCCAGCCTCATCAGCAGTCGCTCCCCGCTCCCCCTCCCCCAGCCCCGGGCAGCCACTCATCTGCTTGCTGTCTCCGTGGACTTGCCCGTTCTGGACATTTCGTGTGAATGGAGTCATACAGGTGGCCTCTGGCATCTGGCTTCTCCTACTCAGCATCGTGTTTGCTGGGTTCATCCATGTGGTAGCAGCTGTCAGCGCTTTATTCCTTTCTATGCCTGAATAATATTCCCTTGTATGGACAGAGCATGTTTGTTTATCCATTCACCTCCTGGTGGTTGTCCCCAACCTTTTTGTGTAGGTCTTTACAAGGCACCCCTTCCTCTAGGCAGATGCAGGCTGTGGGAAGGGGAACAGATGACGTCCACTCTTGCTCTGGCTTCCATCCTGTGCTCTTGTGCAGGTGAGCAACCTGTGCAACTGTCCTTGGCAGTCCTCTGTGCCCCATCTCCTTAGCAGCTCAGAAGGTGTGGGACACTGTGAAGACCAAGTAACCAGAGGCTGGACCTCTACACCCAGGCATTCAGACAGCCGATCCCCAACCTCTGTGCCTGGCTCACTGCTGGGAAAAATCTGCCAGGGACGTGGACTATTCTAGGTGACACCCTAAATGCCTCCTTCTTGCTGCCTGTGGCAGTGCCTCCCTTGCTCCTCCAGGCTGGGGGGCGGCCCTCACCTTCCCCGGCCCCTCACCCCATCTTCCCTCTGCACACGTCTCCCCCCAGCCTGGAGTCCCACCCTTGCCTGCTTCTCCCAACCCTCCTCTCTCTCTCTTTCTCCAGCTCAGTGGCTATTTTTATTTTTCCTTCTTATTAAATTTCCAACTTCTGCAAACACCATGGCCCCTGCCTCGCCGCCCCCCTTCCCCCCGAGCGGATTTGATTCACTTGCGTTTTATTAACAGATTTAAAAAAAAGCCCACAGCTACCACCGCACTGAGCCTCCTCTGCTTTCTCGGAGGTCCAGGGAAGAGCGGGCTGCGGGTCCCTCCTGGGGTCTCGATTCGCGTCCCCACGCCCTGGGAGGTCCGGGCCCTTCCGCCCGGGTCGGGGCGAAGGCGGCGGGTGTCAGGCCTGCGCGGTCCCGAGGCGGAATCAGAACTAAAAATTAAGGGCGATCTGTATGGAGAGCCCCGCAGAGCCCGGTGCAAGCGGCTGGGATTTGGAGCTTCTCACCCCAGAGCTCTCGCCCCGGCAGGGGGCCCAGGAAGGTGTCGCCACCTACCCAGACCCAGCTCTCTCAGCTTTTCCCTTCCCGGGAAATTCTGTTTCCGGGGCTGCCTCCCGGAGCTGAGAGCAAATCGCTTCCTCACGCCCCCAGGGTGCTCTGCCCCCACCCCCGATTTTTGTGCGACAGTCACCATGGCGACCGAGAAGGCAGGTGCGCTTTGTTTCCCCGGGATACAGGATTGGGCGGGATGGGGAAACCAGCTGGATGGTTTGGGCTGAGACCTTCCGACCCCCCTCCTTCCCCACCTCCTGGTCCTCCGCGGGGGGCTGCTCTAGCCTTGGTCCCCAAGAAGCCAGGCTGACTTGCCCAGCTGGGTTGCCAGCTGCATCTCCCCTCTGGGTCACTCAGTTTGGGGACGGTCCTTCATTCTGGCTAAATGATGCCCTAGCTCCTGGTGGAATCCTTTTGCCCTTCTTTTTCTCCTTCCTTTAGTCCTCGTGGCATCAGGGTGGGCCCGTAGGGTTGGGCAGGTTGCGCACTGCACAAGGGAGCGCCGAGTGGGTTCAAGCCAAGCTCCCAGTTTCCATTTCCCCCTTGCTCTGAAGTATGGACTAACCTCTTCCCTGCCTTCTGACACTGACTCTGTTTGCTATTAGGAGAGTCTATTATTTCAATTAAAAAACGTCAGCCCTGGTCACACCCCAATGTGAAGAGACATTCCTGGTCAGGAATTTGCGGTTTTGAACAATACAAGCCGCAGCTCCTTTGAAAGCTTAGAGAGCAAACGTGGAACTTCTAGAGGGACCAGAGCTAGGATCAAGGACCATAGAATGCCTTGGGGTACCCAGGGAGGGGCAGGAAGTGATTATCGAAGGCCCCAAAGCCTTCATGGGGGGGCTGGGGAAGGTTGCTAAACGGACCCAACCCTGCCCCCGCCGCTGTGCCCTTTGCCTCTGGCTGTGCCGCTCTTCCCGGTGGGAGGCGGAGTTCATTTCCACATCCCTTGGGTCTGGGCTGATCTAGTGATGTCCTTTGGCCAAAGGATTGCAGCGGATGCGAAGCGCAGCTCCGAACCTAGACGTCAAGAGGGGCTGCGTGTTTCTGCTTAACGTCTGAAACCCTTGGGCAGGGGACCGAGCCTGCTGGGGATGGAGGAGAGTCTGGTCATCCCAGCTGAGGCCGTCCCAGATCAGCCTACAGCCAGCAGAGCTCCAAAGGCGTGCGACAGACCAGCCTGGGAGACCAGCGTGCGCCTCCCGGACCCGGGGCTGACCACAGACACGCGGACGAGCCCAGCCGAGACCAGAAAAGCTGCCCGGCTGCCCCCCCAGACTGCAGATCTGTAATTAACGCCGATCGGCCCAAGCCACTGGCTTTGGGGGCCGCTTGTTACGCAGCACAGCGGGCAACGGGTAACTGACAAGGAGGCGGACAGGCACAGGTGTGCCCCTGCCTGGGACCCTCTCCCTGCAGATCCCTGTCCTGCGAGCCTGCGCTCGTGCCTGCTGCTCTGACAGCCCCCGCCGGCTCAGACAGGCACGGCCCTCACCAGCCCAACGCTGTTCCCGCCGGGACTGTGCCATGGCCAGCGTAGGACGCTAAGGTTGACCCAGGCTTCCGACGAGGACAGGAGAGCCCTCCACAAACGTATTTCTCATCCACCTGTCCCCAGATGACGCTCCCATCCATGGCTGATCGAGTCCTAGATCCACGGTTTCATTCCGAGTCGCAGCAACGGCGCGTTCCCCCTTCACCGTGGCAGTTTCCCACGCGTACATCTGTCTTCTCCAACAATCTGGAAACCCCTCGACAGCAGGGCAGAGCCACGGGGCACCAAGGAAGCATTTGCGGAAAGAATTTGAATTCAGGAAATGGAGTCTGTTAGGGGGGAAAAAAAAAAAAAACCCGAACAAGTATTTGTTGTTTAGGGCAAAGAAACGTGGCACCATTTCCCCCGTGTCTGGGATCAAAGATCGCCCAAGTCCAGTCTCCTCTGGACGCCAGGCCTGGCCGAGGGTCCAGGGGACACAGCCTGGTCCCCGGCCCATCAGCGCCGATGGACTTCGGATCCGTGGAGACTTCGGGAAGAAGAAAGATCTCCTGTCTATAGGTATCAACATCGCTTTCCTTTTTAAACAATTTTTTTTTTTATTTTAAACCTCTCCACAATTCAAACGTTTCTCTTATTATCTTCTGCCGAGGGAAAAAAATTAATAACACGGCGCAATATAAAATACTAAATTAAAGGCATTTTGGAACCAGCAATTATTTCATAAGCTTCTCTTTTATTGCTGCGCTAATGTGCCTAATTGCTGTCTTAATGAGGACATTAATTTCTGGCTAATGTGATGTTATTATAGAAATTGCAGTCGATCTCTTAAAAAGGGGAAAGTGCCAGGAAGCTGTCCCACGAGGCAGGGGCTCTGGTCACCCTGGGGCTGAGGGGCACGGCAGAGAGGAGGAGATGGCACCGGAGCTCGGGCCAGGAGTTGGGGACGACGGAACCGCCAGGGCCGGAGGAGGAGGGGGGGGGTTACGCTGGGAGGCGGCAGCCTAGGGAGACCCTGGTCGGACAGCCAGCCGTCGCCATGCCTGGGGACCCAGGAGATGAAACTGTGACTAGAGGTAGTTGTCATAGCAACAGTAAAACTCAGTAAAAACATGCAAGGCGCGGTGGCTCATGCCTGTCATCCCAGCATTTTGGGAGGCTGAGGCGGGAGGATCGCTTGAGGCCAGGAGTTCGAGGCTGCAGTGAGCTATGATGGTGCCACAGCACTCCAGCCTGGGTAGCGAAATGAGACCCAGTCTCCAAAAAATAAAAAAATATATATATATTTCTGTGTGGATAAGGCAGTAGTAAAAATAGATAAAATAAAATAGTAAAACCGAACATCAGTGGCAGCGCTCTGTTGGAGCATTTTTTATCCAAATCCTCACAGTGATCCTGTAAAACTGATAGTATCTTTATTCTCATTTTATAGATGGGGGAACAGAGGCACAGAGAGGTTAAGTAACTTACCCAAGGTCACACAGCTAGTATATGGTGTAGATGGGATCTGAACCCAACCTGTCTGGCTTAACCACTGAGCTATGCTCCCTATCAGCTAGCACCCCGACACCATCTATAAGCATATCAGTGCCGGGTGCAGTGGCTCATGCCTGTAATCCCACCACTTTGGGAGGCCAAGGTGGGAGGACCACTTGAGGCCAGGAGTTTGAGACCAGCCTGGGCAACATAGTGAGACCCCATCTCTACAAATATGAAAACACTAGCCAGATGTGGTGGTGCACACCTGTAGTCCCAGCTACTTGGGAGGCTGAGGCAGGAGGATCGCTTGAGCCCAGGAGTTCAAGGCTGCAGTGAGCTATAATGATGCCTCTGCACTCTTGCCCAGGCAACAGAGCAAGATTCTGTCTCCAAAAAGAAAAAAAGAGAGAGAGAGAGAATCAAAGTAGTGTACTAGTCAGAACAAGGACACAGCAGCGGCTGTAACAAGCAACCCCCAAACCTGGTGGCTTCGCACACTGAGGCGTCTTTCTCATTCGCATCGTAGGTGGTTGTGCTGTACCTGGAAACCAGGCTCCCTCCATATTGTGACCTCACGTTCTTCCAATGCCTCGGAGCCCCCCGCCAGATGCTCTCTGACAGCCGGCCCACGGCAAAGGGACAGAGAGAGATGGAGAGGAGCAGTGGGCGGGAGGTTGTGGCGGCCTCACTTCCACTCACATTCGGCAGCAGCAGATCACCATGGCGTTCAGGAAGTGGGTTTGGGGTCGAAGCGGCCCAAGTGTCCCCCGAAGTTTCGTCACTTCCCCTCCATCTGCTCAGCCACACCACCTTGGCAAGCACGCAGCAGGTGAGGCCAGACGGATGCACCCGGTAAAAAAGCCAAGGACCCACTTTGCAATTCAGACCGTTCATGACTTATCCAAACAGCAGAAGGACGAGAAGGCAAAAGTGCCCGTTCCCTGTGGTCGTCGTCCCTCACTCTCTGCCCCCCGCAAAAGAAAGGGATAATAATGAGAGAAAAGGGACCCCTGATGACTACGGTATGAGTGGCTTCCAGAATGCAGCTGCGGCTGCCTTTTCCGGCGTGGTTTATGTGGTTGCCTGTGCATGGGCTATTTTCCTTTATTCATAAAACACGCCTGCTTGGTTTTAAACTTAACCCAATTCACCCACAAAAGGAAAGTTCTCTCATGGCCATGAATGGAAAACCACCAGAAGAGGCCACAAATAAAAATCACTACAAGCAGGGTGTGGCGGCGCGTGCCTGTCCTCCCAGGGACTTGGGGAGGCTGAGGCGCGAGGATCGCTTGAGGCCAGGAGTTCGAGACCAGCCTGAGCCAGAGTGAGACGCCATCTCTACTAAAAATAGAGAAATTAGTCTGACATCGTGGTGTGCACCTGCAGTCCCAGCTACTCGGGAGGGTGAGGCAGGAGGATCGCTTGAGCCCCAGAGTTTGAGGTTGCTGTGAGCTATGATGACACCACTGCACTCCAGCCTGGACAACAGAGTGAGACTCTGTCAAAAAAAAAAAAATTGGAAAAGGTAGATGAGGAAGTATTGGAGGGGCGTGAACGTCATGCTGGCTAGTGCCTGAGACTTGCTTTATTTGAGCAATTGGAGGGATTAATGTCATAGTGTGGGGAAGAGAGTCACTTTCTCAGTAGTGATTCTGTGGCATTGAATGCCAGGGTGAGGTCATGTGCCACCAAAGGGGTGAGCGGGTGCTCCAGGCTTCCGGATCTTCCCCCTCCTCTCTGCTGTTTAAACCCTCTCTGCTGCCTCCAATGGAAAACACACCAGGAGGAGGCTATGGGATGGGACAGAAAGTGTCCTGGACACCAGAAGCCCTGAGCAGTCATTCCCGCCCCTGAGCCTCAGTTTTCTCATCTGTATAGTGGGGGCAAGGGCTAGATGCAGACTAGAGCGACAATTTAGAAGGTTCTGCTGTATTAGGCAGGGTCCTCCCGGGAAACAGAGTCAACAGTAGAGAGGGGGAGAGGGGTTGGGGGGAGAAGGAAAGGAAGAGGCAGAGAAGGGAGGGAGAGAGACTGATTTTAAAGAAATGGCTCGTGCAATTGTGAAGGCTTGGTAAATCCAAAATCTGCAGGGCAGGGCAGCAGCCTAGAGACCAAGGGGGGAGCTGCAGTTTGAATCCCAGCGCAGCACAATTCCTCTGTGCTGAGGGCAGGTCAGTCTTTGTTTTCTTAAGGCCTTCAACTGATTGGATGAGGCCCACCCAGCATATGGAGGGTCACCTGCTTTCCTCAAAGTCCACCAATTTCAATGCTAATTTCATCCAGAAAAAAAAAAAAAGAAAACCACCTTCATGGAAACATCCAGAATAACAGTTGACCAACTGCCTGGGCACTGTGGCCCACCCTAGTTGAAACACCAAATGAGTTATCACATCTGCTAAGCCCCAAACTCTGTTGTTGTTTTTTAAACAGGGTCTTGCTCTGTTGCCCAGGCTGAAGTGCAGGGGGATCATCTTAGCTCCCTGCAGCCTCGAACTCCTGGGCTCAAGGGATCCTCCTGCCTCAGCCTCCTGGGTAGCTGGGACTACAGGCATGCACTACCACATCTGGCTAATTTTTTTCTATTTTTTTGTATAGACAGGGTCTCACTCTTGCTCGGGCTGGTCTTGAACTCCTGGGCTCAAGCGATCCTCCTGTCTCGGCCTCCCAGAGTGCTAGGATTAGAGGTGTGAGCCATGGCGCCCGGTCCCAGACTGTTTTTCTTACAGTTTAGCTGTTGCGGTTGGAGCTATGTCCGTGTCCCCTTTGTTTGATCTCAGGTCCCCGTACACCGTGCATCTCTCTATGTGAGGAGAGGAAATTTGCAGGTAATGCCTGGAGCTGACACTCTCAGGAGTGACTGTCCTCAACAAGAGTCAGAATTTGGGAGGATAAATACCCCAACTCCCTCACCTGTGGTTGGGACGACTCTGCGGTGAGTGCTCTCTGCCGCCCCCCAGAGGTCCCCAGCAGAAGCAACTCCATTTGCCTGCTCAAATCTCCCCCACAGGTGTTTCCAGAAACCACGCTGCAGAATAAACTTCCTGCACCTAAATCCCTACCTATCTCAGGGTCTGCTTTGGGGGAACAGAGCCTGAGATCTATAGGGTTCTCTCTTTAACCTGTTTTTTACTTTATAGCAACAAAGTATGAGAGGGCGGGAATTAGTAGAATTCCTTTGAAAAGCGATACAGGCTTATGATGAAAGGTAAAGAATTCGAACCCTATTGATGGGGTTGTACATTGAGGAGAGTCTACTCTCAGCTGCTCCCTCCCCCCGATACAGCCCTGCTAAGAGCTGCCTGGCGCACCCCCTCAAGACATTTTCTATTCACACACCAGCATCTATACGAATAGCTTCTCTTTTACTTGCACAAATAGGGATCGTTGCAGACACACCATTCCATGATTGCTTTTTTCCAGTTAATTATAGACCGTGGACACCCCCCCCCAAATCAACACATCCAGACCTGCCTCATTCCGCTTAATGACTGCAGAGTATTGGAAGATGTGCCTTAAGAGAAAAAAAAGGGATACGTCTGGAATGTTCCGCCTGCCAGTCCCGGATCTGGGCTAATGGGGAGGGAGCTCACACTCCAATTCCTGCTGCATCTCGTCTGGCTGTTGTGCATCTTGGGAAACAGTGTGGATTCTGGCCTCTGGCCTGCTGCATTGGAGCAGGGGGTGGTTAGTGTGGGGGTCCCAGGCTCCTGCTCCCCTCATTAGCAGCACGTGAAGGAAAAAAGCCAAACCAAATTCCAGGGCCAGCTGCAGGGACTAAGCTGCTCTGGGGCCCTCTGGGCTGTGTTGCCCACAGAGAACAGGCCGGCCCTTGACAACCATCTAGGAAGATGCCCCTGGGCAAATCTATTTATACTCTGAGCGGTCACGTGCTTCAGAGGGTGGGCCCTGATTGGTCCAAACCCATCTGGTGTTCCAACACCCTTCCTGGTAATTGGCTTAGGCTTGGGTTGGTCTGCACCTGCTGCCTGTTTTTGTAAATAAAGTTTTATTGACACACAACTGTGCTCATTGTGTGCATATCATATGTGGCAGCTTTTACTCACTCTATAAGGGCATTGTTGAATAATAGAAGATAGACCTCTCTGACTTACCAGGGTTCAACTTACGATTTTTCTTTTTCTTTTAATATTTATTTATATCCTTTATTTTGTAAGCTTTTTCTTTTTTTTAATAGAGACGGGATCTCACTATGTTGCCCAAGCTGATCTCAAACTCCTGGCCTCAAGCGATCCTCCCACCTCAGCCTCCCAGAGTGCTGGGATTACAGGCATGAGCCACTGCACCCAGCTCGACTTGTGACATTTCAACTTCATAATAGTGCGA